>PVJH01010508.1:0-73362 GCA_004026705.1 Nesogale talazaci
TGGGCCAGCGAGGCTTTATTCCGCCTGGGAACGTGTGTCTGCAAATTCCTCCTGGAGGAGGAGCCCCTGCGCCAACGGGGGCCTCTCTCAGGGGAGGAGCACCAGCACCCACCTCCACGTCGTCGTCAGGTGTGCCGCAGTCCCCACCTCACCCGGGCAGAGCCCAAAGAGAGCCTGCCCTCCCCGTTGCTCCCACGGCCCCCCAGTCTCGGGCCCCTTTCCAGGACCGCTCCCCTTTCCGCACCCCACAGCCAGCAGACAACCCTCACTCTTCAGCCTCCCCCCAAACCCCCCTCCTAACCCCAGCATCTGCAGCAAGCCTCCAGGGCTTGCATCCTCACCGGATGGTTCCCCGCTCCGTGGGAGGGTGTGGCCTCGCCCTGTGCTGCCCACGCGCGCACGCGCGCGGATCGCATCGCCCTACCCTCCTGCCTCCTTTTCTCTGTGTGCCCCGGCCTCCAGGGCTCCGTCTGAACGCTGCCTGGACCAGTCCCACGCTGGATTCCAAGCTCACGTCCCCACATCTGTGCGCATGTGTGGTGACAGCCGGTGCACCACCAAAGCCCCCACAGCAGCCACCCCTCTCAGCTGAGTCCCCTGAATGCCTCTCTGCATACTGGAGAGCCAGCAGGTCCCCCTTTCCAACACTGTCACTTTCCCTTGAGCCCCCCCCCCCACCCACCCACCATTAGGGCAACCGCCTAAGAGTAGAAGCCACTGAGGTGGAACCCAACAGGCTGGGTGTTAGCCAGGCCCTCCTCCTCTGGCCTGTCACTGCCCCTTCCAGCATCCCCGGTCAGCCACCTCTGCCCTCCTCCCCCCATTTTGTGGTCTCGGGTTCCTTAGAGGTATTTAGCGCCCTGACTGTCAATTAATTGTTCTACATGCCTTCTAGAACCTTCTCCCTTCTAAAGCCTGGATGAGAGTATATTTGAAGCCTGTGGCATCTGGCCGGAGCCTCAGTGCCCCCTCGTCCTGGTTTAAGCCTCCTCACCTGGGGCCAATGACAAAGAAGTGTGTGCCCAGTGCCAGGGGATGGCGGAGACCTGGGCGGCTTCATCAGGTCTCCCCACTCAGCAGGATGCCTGCATGGGTCCTGGTCCCATCTCATTCTCCTGATCCCGGAATCAAGGAGTGGACATTCTAGAAGAGTAGACAGAGTCCTTCCCCCATCAATTGGGGCCCCTCCTGAGGGCTCAAGGCATTGCTCAAGTGCCTGGCGGGGCTTCCGGGGGCAAGTGTCTGGGCCCACCCAACAAACAGCCTGCCTTCCTCCAGGGTTGGGCAGGTCATGCTCTGTCAGCACCTGCTCGGCCCTGACCTACCACAAAGCCCTGTCCCTCACCAGAGATCCCCAGGCCACCTCGGGAGTCCTTGCTGAGAGCCTGAGTGTGCTCTTCAAGAGCTTGCATTATAGGCTCTGTCCCTGTGGCTCCTCCCAGGACCCCTTTTCAGGCCCCACACCAGCAGGCCCCTCCTGGAGCCCCTCTCTAGCTCCGCTGAGCCAGCTCGACTCCCCCCACCCAGCCCCCCCCTCACTAGAGGAGGATGATTTCACCCTGCTAGAATCCTAGAAGCCAGCAGCATGCACTATTGACATAAATATACCCCCCACCTTGGAACGGGTCGGGGCTGTCTGTGGACTGCCGCCTCCTTCCCACCGTCCCTCCCCCTCGTCCTGCAGGCCTCCTCCCTCCTGGTTTCCCTCTAGCTTCCAGGCAGCCAGCCCAAACCGTTGTCCCTCTCTGGAGCTGCTTCGCAAACTGTAACTGCACATGGCCAAGACCCAAGCTTGGGGGGGGGGGGGGGGGGCAGCGCTCTGGGCCCCGGCAGACACAGGGCCAGGAGCTGTGCACAGAAGAAAGAGGGAGCTCACTCCAACCCTCCCTGGCCGGCCCACCCTGACCTCAGGATGGCTCCCTCTCCCTCTGGATGTTGTGTTGGAAAGCAGAGCAGTCACTGCCCCAAGCCGAGAGCCAGAGGAAATGTTCTCGCTCCGAGGTTGCACCCTCTGTCCGGGCCAATCTGGGAACGCTGCTTCAAAGAGAGGCTGGTGTCTCAGGATGAGATCTTACCCAGCAATGAGGGACTGGAGGGGGCCAGGCAGAGGGGGCCAGTGAGGCCATGGTTGAGACAGCTTGGTGGAGCCCCATGAGTCCCAGAAAGGCTGACTGCGGGGCTCAGGGTTTTGATGCAGGAGGGCAAATGGGCAGGCGGGCCAGGTCAGAGGCTCTAGCCCGAACTAGTCTTCACCCAGCACCAGCTTTGCTGGAGGCCTGGGGCCTTTTGAGGAAGGCAGAAGTCCATGGTCTTCTGAGTCGGGCTGTGGGGAGTGGGCTGCTAGGGAGAGAGAAGACAAGCAAATACAGTCCTGGGTGTGGATTCTCAGAGAGAGAGAGAGAGAGAGAGAGAGAGAGAGAGAGGAGGTGCTAGATCTCAGGACAGGGGGCGGCAAGTGGATTCAGACCCAAATGTAGAACCCATCCTCTCTGGAACTTGGCCAAGCCCATCCAAGTCCAGCAGGGGTCTTTGGCAAGGCTGGACGAGGTCCCCAGGCCCGAGTTATGGTCTCAGGCTGACTCCAGCTCCTCCAGGTCTCAATTTCTCCATGCAAACACTGAGGAAGCTGATTTCCTCTCCTTGAAGGGCCTTCTGAGACAGATCCTGTCATCCTGCGGATCGGAGTCCTGCTCTGGGACTGGGTGCCAGCCTGGAGCTGGGTGGGCAGTGAGGACATGTACTGTGGCCAGCAGCAGGCCAACAGTGGATGGAGGTCCAGTCCTGGAACCACGACTACTACCCGGAGACCACGGACGGAAGCAGTGAGAAGGGCCATGGCTGCCGACCGCTGCCACCCCACCTGATGGATCTATCTCTCCCTTCTCCCCTCTCCGAACCAGGCCCAGGCAGCTGGAGAGAGCAGCCAAGAGACAGTGTAGTGGGCAGGGACAAGGGATGGGGTGGGGTCAGGTGAGGAGCACAGGGGCCTCTGATCCAAGCTTGACTTCCCTGGATCAGTTTCAGGGCTGGATTCTGAGACGGGAGGACCTGCTCACGTGAACGGTGTGCCTCAGAGGCGTCCTGATGACCCTAACCCCTGCCCACTCTGTGGAAATGGAGGAATGAGGCTGGGAGGGAGGCAGTCGTTCAGAGAGACTGTGTGCTACAAGGGAAACAGCCAAGCCAAGCTGCCCCACCCCCCACAGCCTTCTGAGTGCACCCATTCTCTACTCCCCTAGGCCCCCGTTGGGAGAGAAGCAAGCTCAAACCCTGGTCTCAACTTCCCGCACTCCAAATGGAGAACCGTAGCATCTCAAAGCATCCCCCCACCACCCGCCCCGCCAGTGACTTCTGCTCCTGACTCCAGGGGCTGCACCGCCAAGAAGCCTGTCCCCACCACCCTCGGTCTTGGAGAAAGCAACCCCCCAAAGTTGGACATCATCTTGGGGCTCCTGCTCAGCCCAGATGACTCTCTCCCCACAGCCAATAGCAACCCCTCTAAGGCCAGGGATCACACAGCTCTCTTTGGAGGTCCAGGTGGGGAGGGAACAGATGTGGGGAGCGGGCTGTGATGGAACCTGGGGGTCTCTAGTCTAAGCGGAGGGCAGCCCACCCGCTGATGGTATAAAATGGCGTATAGTCTTACACTGAGGATCTGGGAGTCACCCCCTGCCCGGGGCACTCCGGGAGGACTCAGTCCTGCCCCACAGGATCTAGGGGGGCGTGGCCCTGTACAAGGGGATCTGAGAGGGTCAAGTCCTAAAGGATCTGAGATCATGAGCCCACAGCTCTGCCACTTAAGATGAACTGAATCCTGGAGAACCCAAGACAGCCAGCACTGCGCCTGCCTTCTCACACCGAGTGACCTTGTCAGCGCCGGGGGGCCGTCCCCACCCTCAGGGTGCCGGAGCAAAGCATGTGCACAGCTGGCTGGCGGCCGCCGCTACATTCCAGGCTCCCAGTGGCGCATGGCCTTACAGTGCTGAGGCCAAGCCCCAGCTGTTCCAGAGAACCTTCCACCAGAGGCCGGAGCAGGCCCCCCCAAGTCCTGAGCACTCTAAGGGCCCTACAACGGCTGAGGCTGCCCTGTCAGCTAGAGCAGGGAGGTGGCGGAATGAGGGTGTCAGGCCCCAGGCAAGCTAGCCTTCACGCTGACACCCCCAGCCTCCCTCTCTCCATAGCCAAGAGGGCAGGCACACCAGGTGCAGATGGGGTCAGGCTGTGCCCACCTGAGCAGGCTCCCGTGGGACTCAGGAAGCAAGCGGAATTGCCCCAGCGGCAAGAAGGCAGCTACGGACCCCCAGGGGCATGGGGAGGGCTGCGGGGCCTGCCGGAGGAGCTGCAGACACAGCGTGGGCACCGTTCAGGCGCTCTCCCGCATGCGGGAGCGTGAGAAAGCTGCTCTCGTCCTGAGGCTACCTGGGACTGGAAAGGATCCTACCTCTCTAAGCCCTCAAAGCCATTCTACCCCATGCATGACCTCAAGAGCCCTGAGCCAGGCTCCCGACTCTGCCAGGACTCTTCCCCCACATGTCCCGCCACCGAACAGGGCGGGGCTAGCGAGGGCATGGCCCTGGCCAGACAGATCAGCCATGGACGGCCCACTCACTCTGCCAGTTCCCCACACAGACCCAGACTGGGGCAACGGGGTCCACTCCACCCCAGAGCAGCCTGGGAAGGGCGGGCCAGTGGGTGAGCCCTGGCCGGCGGGTAATTGTCCCCAGATGTGGCTGCAGGCTTCTGCGCATCATGTTCCCTTCTGGCCCCTCGACCCCTGGAGAGTTCGGCCTTGCAGCTAGGGCTTGATCTTTGAGGGGGTGTCACCCCCTCCTCTCCGAAGGGTGCCCTGGGCTGGCACCTATCTCCCTCCGCAGAGGTCCATATGTTCCATCTGGGCCTCTCCCTGCTGGAAAGCTGGCTCTGCAGCAGACACCCCGCCTTGCTGCTGTGGACCCTCGCCCTCCACCCCCAGGCTGGGCTCCCTCCAAAACCTGCCAGGGGACCAGCACCTACGGATGGAGGAGCAGGGAGGAGATGCTTGTTCTAGTAGGAGTGGCTGGAGGAAGCAGCACCAGCGGCACATCCTGGCCTTGCTCACCAACACACACACACACACACACACACACACACACACACACACACACACCACAGATTCCCAGCCTGACCCTCTCCAATGGCAGAGGGGTCCTGTGCTTGCCCGGCAGCGGGTCTCAGTCTCCACCCCTCAAGAGGTCCCAGCATCCTCCCAGCTCTGCGGTGAGCTCGGGGAATCCAGTCCAACCGCTCGGCCGCGTGAGAAATTCCCCAACAGAACAAGTCACATACTTGGCGGAAATCAGATCCTGGCTGCGGCGGCTGGTGGGGTGAGTGGTGGGGTGGAGGTGGGGGGGGCAGGGGAGGTCTAGGAAGAGCTGCCGCCATCCCCCATCCCGGGAGGCTACGCAGGGCCCAGACGCCCTGTAATAAAACCTTTACAGCCCCCCAAGTCATCCCTGCTCCATATTTTAATCCTCCACATGTGGTCCTTGCGTTACTTGGCCTGGAAACTGCCCCCGGGGCAAAGTAAATGTCACCGGGCTAGGACGCTCGCAGTGACACTGCTCAGCCCGCCCTCCCACATGCTGGGTGACCTCCGGGCTGTCCCCACCCTCTCTGAGGTCCCTGTCAGGGCTCCCGCGAAATGGGGATACCATCCTCCATCTCTAGGGTGGGTCGGATGAAAGAGGGAATCTCACCCTGTCAGACTCCCAGCTCGCCCTGCATGCACCTAGCACACTGGGCGCGCATGCACTTTATGTACGTAGGCCAGTACTCCCGTCCCCAAACCTGCCATCAATCAGTCAGTCCTTCTTCCCAGAATCCTTCTCCAGCACCTGCCTCATTCCCTGTGATGTGAGAGGGATCCCCGTAAAGGAATCTGGATGGAACCAAGCTCAGAGAGAGGGAGACGGGGAGAGTTAGGATAGACCACGGGAAGAGAGAGGAGCCCAGCAGTGGCCACTGAGCTGTCTGAGGCCCAAAGAGACCCTTGCCACTCCAGTCTGGGGAACCCATAGGGGTCCACCCACAAGAGCAGTGAGGCGCAGGAGTGAGGCACTGCCCAAGACAGGAGAGCTTCTGGCTCAGGCTCTGGCCTGTTGCACCCACTCCCTTGAGCCCAGGTCTTGAGGAGGCCCTGACTGGGCCGAAAATCTGGCCATCCTGTCCCAGAACACACTCAGATTCTGTCAGAATTGAACGGGCCCCCAAAGCAAGAACGAGACCAAATCGGATTCAGGACCCTCCCTGCCTGCTCTTGCCCTGGTCAACCCTGTGCTGACAGCAGTCAGGAAGGGGCTTGAGCAAGAAGGCTGGAGGGGCCCTCAGGAAAGACTGACTATGGTTTTGCCTCTGCAGAAAGAGGCCACCTGCCAGTCCCATGGGGAGTTTTGTGCCTCACTGGATCTGGGTGACCACCCTGACCACAGCAATGTCCGTCCTGCCAGAGCCCCAACTGAGGGGGTGAGACGACTCCAGTCGACTGCGTCAGGACAGAGTTGGAGCTGGGTGGATTCTGTGTGTCTCCCAGACAGGAGCTGCCCCCGTGGATAAAGAGGAGGTTGCAGGGGAGCAGCAGGAGAGCAGGGCCCTTCAGGTCAGGACGGTTGGCAGGCTCCACCAGGCATGGAGAGGAGGGACTGAGGGCCAGGTGTTCTCATTTTCCCAGCATTTATAGCCCAGGCTTCGCCCCAACCATGCAGCACGTGCCAGCAGCAGGCAGCCCCGAGGCCACGTCCCTTCCTGTGCCCCCTGGGGGGCTCCTCTCTCCGTTGGCTGGAGCCTGTCAGGAGGCCCATGGAGCAGGCCCCTTTCAGGTCACGTCTGCCCCCAGACCCAGATCCACAGGCCTCATTTCAGGACTCTCTTCTTCACCAGGTAGCGACTTGGAGGGCTTCTGTGACAGATCAAAGAGGTCGTAGGGCTTGGGCTGGGGTCAGGTCTGCACCTGCGATCAGGCCTCAGCTGGAGGTCCCAGTGAGGACACACCCTTCTTGGTCCACTCCCCACACCCAGGTCTGCCCGCAGAGACAATGCCTACCAAATCAAACCCACTGCCATGGCGTCCGTGCTGATTCAAAGCGACCCTATAGGACGGGTGAGAACTGCAGCGCTTCCCCATTCCCCAGGCCTCGGAGCCTGAGTTAGGCTGCCCTGATCCAGCAGCCCTTTGGGTGTCTGACCTCCTGGTTCTGTTTTCCTTCCGGCACCCTTCCTCACTCCTTCATGCCTTCTTGCTCCCACTTGCCTGGAATAAGGTCTGGGGATGGGGTGGCACACCCTCCTCCTCCCTGGCTTCCTGGAAAACCAGGTTGTTCCTCTGTTCCCAGAGCCTAGACTGCCAGACCCAGGGCTTCCTCTCCACAGTCTGCGTGCGCAATGCCTGCACCGACTTGTGGGGTCCCTTCAAGGATGAGGGTTCCTGCAGGGAACCTAGGTAGGTGCTTGTGGCCTGGGAGAGAGCACAGACGTGGCGTGGGGTGGGGGGGACACAGGGACGGGAAGGGGTTGTCGAGTCCTCGCTGGGACCAGCAGTCCTTTCTGGCTCCTCGCCCCACACCTGTCTGTGCTGGCATGCCTGCCACTGTGGGAACTGCCAGTCCTGCCCAAAGCCACTGCCCCGCAGTTCTCAGCCTCGCTGCCAGCTCCCCAGCCCTGTACTGCCTGGGGCCAGGGCCCTGGCCAGCATCTTTTCCTGAGACACTAGCAACTGGGAGGGACACTGTGACACCGATTAAGGAGATTGTCGGGCCTGCGTCAGGGACAAGTCTGCATGTGAGATCATGGCCCAGCCGCTACTTGGCATTCCTAGAGAGGGGTGATGACCATGTCTCCTGGAGGTCATCGACTTCAGCGAGGCGGCTTTTGCTTTAAGATTCCTACCCGTTCCCCTCACCACAAAACATCTTTCCGTCCACTACGTCTGTGGTCGTAGCCCCGGCATTTACATCTTGAATGACACATATTAGATGGTCAATAAACATCGGCTGAATGAATGAATGAGTTGCTAAAGGAGAAAACCCCAAAGGGGCACAAGGCTCCTTTTTGGTATCCGCTTCCCAGCCAATTCCTCGCCGTTATTCCTCACCATTACCCCCAACTGCGGTCCCACCCTCCCCCGACTGTTTAGGTCACCAGTGGGTCACTCACCTCCTGTGATCAAATCCAGTGCCACGTCCTCTCTTTGCCTCGCCCGGCTCTCCACGCCACAGTCTAATTGTCTACACCCTTGGGATTCTGGAACGACGTTTCTTAAAGATTGTGATCCACCTTGGTCATGGTTGAAACCTCAGCAGAGTACGAAGGCACAGAGACAGCAAAGTTTTCCCTCCAGATTCCTTCACTCAGAAGCAAACCGTGCTGATCGGAAGGGCACCTCATCCAGCATTCTTCAAGCATATTGTCCAGGATTCAACCCAGAGGCAGACACCCCAGACTTTAAATTAAAATGCTGCTTTACACCAATGAGGTTAAATTCAAATATGATTTTATTTGAATTGTATAGAAAGGGGGAAGAAGGGAGGTGAGGGGAGAGGGAGGAACAGAAAAGGGAGGGGAGAGAGAAGGAAAGACATCAAACTAAGCGAAGAGACCAAAGGAAACCATTGTTGAATTCATTGAGATAAACACGTCTTCAACACATGAGATTTATGCTTCCACAAAGGATGGTGAGCAGTCCCAATGTCTGTCCCCTTGCGGGCGGAAGGGTGGACTCCGCTGAGGGAGCCCCTACCCTCCTGCAGTGCTGGAGCTGTGGGATTTTCATTTTTCAGGCTTTATACCATTTGTCATAATTCTCCCAAAGATCCGTATCGGCCTATATCTCTGTGGACACAAAGCTTCTTTCTCTGCCTCAGAGACTCAGAATGCTTCTGTTCACGAGTTCCTTGTTTTGATTCATCTTTCCAGTGGCTGAATTGTGGCATCAAGTGTGCCTTTGGGTTTTTTTGTTGTTGTTGTTCCCAGGATGCACACATGTTGAATGTCAACCACGCTGGGACACTTGGCAGCATTTCTTGGCAATTCCATTTTCTCACCCTGTGAGGTCCACCCTCACTTCCCTCCAGAGCCTCCTCCTCCTGCTCCAGCCTAAACAGGTCCCCCTGTCATCCTGCCATCTCCTTCCTCACTCTCCTGGGTGGAACCCCAGGTCTCCGGATCCCCCAATCCCTCTTCCAAGTAGAAGGCTTTGTTTTGTGGAGCACATCTTCATACGCTGTGTCTGAGGCAGGAACTTGCCTGCAAGAAACTGTCTTTGTCCTCGACTGGGTTTTTGCTTCGCTCGGTTTGGTTGATGACTTCTGGATACACATAGCCTTTCCGGCTGAACGTGGTGGTTCCTTGGAACTGGGGGACATTGCTCCATTTCCTCCGCCATCATTAACAGTGGACAGCTCATGAGACATCTGAAGCTGATCTGACCTGCGTGTCTACAGGGGGGCAACGCTTGAGAGTAATTCAGGTGGAAAATGATGGAAACCTCTACCCACCATAACTTGCACAGACATGGTCTATTTTTTTTTTATTAAATGCCTTTATTGGGGGCTCTTACATCTCTTATCACAACCCATACATTCATCCAGTGTGTCAAGCACCTTTGCACATAGGCTGCCATCATCATTTTCAAAGTATTTTCTTCCCACATGAGCCCCGGATATCAGCTCCTGATTCCTTCCCCCTCCCTCCCCTGCCTGCCCTCCCTCACAAACCCCTGATAAGTTATAGATTATTATTTTTCATATTTTGCATCATCCTCTATCACCCCTTGCCCACTTTTCCATTATCCCCATCCCCCCCCCCCCGAGGGGGCGTATAGGTTGATCCTTGTGATTAATTCTCCCTTTCTCTTCCCACCCTCCCCCATTCTCCCACGTATCGCTACTCTCCTTGAGGGGTTTATCTGTCCTGGACACCCTGTGTTGTGGGCTCTTATCTGTAGCAGTGTGCATGGTCTGGTCTAATCTCATTTGTAAGGGAGAACTGGGATCATGATAGTGGGGAGAGGGAAGCACCAAAGAAGCAGAGGAAAGATGTGTGCTTCATCGGTGCTGTACTGCAACGTGACAGGCTCATCTCTTCCCTGTGAGCCCTCTGTGAGGGAATGTCCAATTTTCTGCAGATGTGCTCCATTCCATAACCACCACCACCCCCATTCACCTTGGGTATAATTTTGTTCTGGGTCTTTGATGCCTGAAATCTGATCCCATCAACACCTCATAATCACACAGGCTGGTGTGATTCTTCCATATGAGCTTGGTTGCTTCTCAGCTAGATGGCTGCTTGTTTCATCTTCAAACCTTTAATATCCCAGTGGCTATATCTTCTGATAGCCGGACACCCTCAGCTTTCTTCACTACATTTGCTTATGCACCCATTTTGTCTTTAGTGATCATGTCAGGAAGGTGAGTATCACAGAACACTGGCATGTTTGAACAATGTATTCTTGTGTTGAGGGAGTACTTGAGTCGAGGTTCAATATCCATCTGCAACCTTAACTCTTAACATTTAGATATGAGTACATAGCTCTACTCCCTGCTTGTTTACATATATTTACATGTGTACATGCCTGTATTTAGACCCCGATAGATGTCCTTTGATTCATAGTTTTTTCTTCTATTTCCTTTTCCTTTCCTCTTGTCTCAACATCATGTTTGGCCTTCATTCAGGTTTAGTAATTCCTCGCCACTACAACCCCCTTGATTAAGCTCCAATGATTTTAGTTCACTTGCTGTTCCCTTGTCCCTGGGTTAGTTCCCCCTCCCCTTCCTTTCTCCCACCTCCCCTTCTCCTGCATCCCCATGGAACCATTAGTCTGTTCAGACATGTTTATTTAACTTCATGTACTTGTAGGCACAGCTGGGAGATCCAGGTTAGGGTTAGTGCAATAGTTTGATGAGGTCCCTGCGGACCCAAATGTGGTAGTTATATAATCTGTTGTCAATTTAAGAGACTTATGAGTGAAGGGGTGAAGTTTTCCTGTCCATCATATTACAGTCAATGAGGCCTCTGTGTGTGCATGGTCTTCTCCTGAGGATTCTGGGAGCTCTTTTTTTTTTAGCCTCCTTGGAGGGGAAACATGCTTCTTTCTGCTCACTCCTTGGGGGGTGTTCTGCTGACAAGACACAGGGAGCTATGCTAGTGCCCTGACCTGGAGAAGCCACGTGGAGATTCCTGCCAGCTCTGAGATGTTTATCACTCACTGGCCTGTGATCTTTCTGGATTCAGCATCATTGTATGTGTCTCATAAGGCTGAAGAGGACTTTATAGATTGGTATCCAATATATGGGCTAATATCAGACTTATGGAGTTGATCGGGATGGGGCTAATTGTTTTCTCGACATTCAACTGCCTTGTATATAAAGTGCTTACCTATATATATGGGAGTGGACAGGCTTTTGTTTCTGTCGTCTACTGGACTAACACTCCAAGCTTGTTCTGTGGTTTGCTGCACTAGACTTACTATGTGGTGTCCATTCTTAGGATCTGGAGATGCCTGCGGCAGCTCACTCTTCAAGCCCTATGTTGAAGGCAGGGGAAGGGGACACAAAGGGTCCTCTCTGTACAGGACCCATCACTACACTTCATTGGCCAACACAAGGCCTGAAAATATCTAAGCAGAAGCCAATCTGTTGCTATTTGGGTTCAGTAATTTTCTCTCAAAAGATTTCTTGCATTTAATCTTTCCAAAAAAATTTTTTGGGGAAAAAAAAATGTTTGGGTTTATATGGGTTAACCATATTTTCATGTCAAGTTGTTTTGTTTTGATTGTTCCTTTTCCATAGATACTATTCTTGTTTTATGTAATTCTTCACAAATCTTTCTAATAATACTAATTGAAGTGTGTTTAATAAAGAAAAAAACACCTCCCTTCTGTGCCCTGAATTATTCCTATTTCCTCTAGTGTCATTATTTTGACATCTCCCTATCGCAGCCAGAGTGACCTCAGGAATTCTTGTCAGGTCACATTTCCCTTCTGCCTAAAACATGAAATGCAGGAAGCGAAGAAGTCCTCAAAGACGGGAAAGGAACCACCAAGAGGCCGAACAGACCCTCCTAGAAAATGTGAAAAACTACAAGTGCTAGGCAAGTAACAGTGGCATGACATGATAGCCCACTGGATAACATTGAAAATCTGTGTGTCCTTGGTAATAGAAGAAAACAAACAAAGAGTCAGGGAGGGAAAATTCTTTACAGAAGAACGACATCTAGCAAATGTGGAAGGAGTGGAGCAAGGAGAAAATTACCCTTGTGCAATTCTCGGTGTGATAAGTGCTTCCGGCCAGAACATCTGTGGGTGCCAGAACCGTGGCCTGAAGGAGTGGAGGGGGACAGGGCAAGCAGAGGACTCGCCAATTGTCTATGATGTACAGAAAGAGTAGTTACCCCCCTTCACCAGCACCAACCAGACCCAGAAGCCTGTTAATGGGATCATTTTAAGTGCTTGACTGGATCCGTGACAGGATCAGAAATCTACGGGGGGTCACTGTGGGTCGGCATCGATTCCACGGCTGTGAATTTGGTGGTTGGGTTGTTGATTGGATATGAGATTGGGGGTGGGGGAAGAGAACTACCAGGAGCCTTGTTGCAACAACCGGGGAAGAAGAAAATGTGAGAGAACATGAAATTCTATTAGTTGCGCCAATGTAAAGTGTCTCTGGCCTGAGTGGTTCAGTAGGTATGAGGGCACATGTCCATGGGACTAGACGCTGAATGCTTGCCGTGTTTAGGGCAGAGTGTGCTGGTATTCCCAACTCACATTCAGAGGGTGCTACGGGAAGAAAGGTGTGTGGCTATGAAACCAATAGGAGCCCCTGGGATGGCGTAGTGGTTATGCATTGAGCCGCTATCTCAAAGGCCTGCAGTTCAAAACCACTCTGCAGGAAGACTGCACTTTCTACTCCCATAAAGAGTTCGTCTTGGAAACTCACGGGGGCAATTCCACCTTGTCCTAGAGCAATAATTCTCAACCATCCTCATCACGTGATCCTTTAACACAGTTCCTCATGTTGTGGTGACCCCCCCCACCATAACACTTTTGCCATTTTATAACTGTAAGTTTGCTGCTGTTATGAGTTGTGATGTAAATATCTGATAGGCAGGACGTATCAGGGGACCCCTTTCTTAGAGGCTCACTATGCGTTGGCATTGACTCAAGGGCTGTGAGATGAAGTCTGTGTAACAAACTCAACAATTGGTGAATCCTGGCAAAAGGTATATGGCGTGGTGCCCCTGGCCCACTCTCAGATGTCCCCATGACCCCGGTTCTTGTGTTCACGCACTGGGTGACCCCTATCCTCAAATGTGGGCAGAACTGCGATTTGCTTCAGCCAACAGAGCATGGCAAAGGCCATAGGTGTCACTCACTTCCAGCACTAACGTGCTGGGGAGAGTGACTTTCTTCTTGGCTGACTCTCGTGACGCCCTCAGAGCTTAGGTGCAGGGGCGGTCACTGGAGACACTGACCACGTGGCAAGACCTTGAGCAGAAGACTCAGCAAAGCCGTGCCCAGATGCCCGGCCCACAGAAACCACATGATACGAAGCATCTGTTATTTCAGTTTGTGGCAATTTGTTGCATGGCAATAGAGGAAGATGCAGTGTTCCCTGTGGTGCAAATTCGAATGATCCTGAACCATAAAAGGAACTAAAAAGGTGAAGGTAAAATCACGTGGAGACTGAACTCGCACCCCTCTGATAAAGCCCACCCTGGTCCAGTCCAACCAACCTGCTCCCAGGGCTTCCTGCTGGCTTTCCCTCCCCGACCCCCATGTGCTGGTTCCTCGTACAGCACCATTCCTGTTCATGTGCAGCCATGGTGTGCATGGAGCAGTCCATCTGCCTCACCTTTCCCCATCCAAGTGGCCCCTTGTCTCCTCTTCACAGAGGACTTCAGGGTCTGACTCCAGGATCTTCTACGATCACCCCAGCCCTCCCCTCCTCTGCCTTCCCTGCTCTCCCTCCCTCTTCACTCACCGCCCCCTCCCCTGCATTCTCTCTGCTTTCCTGCTCTCCCTTTTCATCCTCCCCACTGGTCTTTTCTTCTCCCACAACTTGTCCTCCTCCTCCTCTCCCCTCCTCCCTCTCCCTTTCCTGGAAGGTTGGACCTGTAACTGCCTAGTTAACAAGCACAACACACTTGTGCGCGAACATTCACACACACACACACACACACACACACGAGCCTCCCCATCTCTGCACCCCTGACTCCCAGTCGTTTCCATGGACATAGGCCCAACACAAACACCAGGATGCTGCAGCTCCCCCTGCCAGTCCAGGACCCCCCACCTCCAGCTCTGGCCTTTGGAGCACAGGGCTGGGTGGGCAGATGAGGTCATTGCCACTGGGGCCCCTCCCCCGCTGCCTGCCGCAGGTCTAGGGGGAGGGGATACTATTTGTTTGGTCTTGTTTCCCCGGCAACCCCCCAGACCCCTCCTCCACTCCTTGTCCACCACAGCAAGCAGCTTTACCAGTGCGGGGAAGGAAGCTCCTCGGCCCTGGCCTGTGCCTAAGGCCCCCACCGCCACCACACCCACTCAGCCTGGCCAAGTCCCAGCGGATGTGCTTCCAGGGGGCCAACCAGCACGGGATGAGGTTCTGTGTTTTTCAGGCAGGAGGGGCACACAGACCATCACCCCAGCTCCTAAGAAGAAGTTAATGCCGGGGTCCAGGGCTGCCCCCAGCCCTGATGGAGACACCCCACCCCCGACCCCAGGCAGGGTATCCCCTGACAAGCAGCAGCCTCCCCCAGAACAGCACCCTGTACCCTGCCCGTCCCGTCCCCCACCCCCTCCCACCGCCTTGGATCCTTCTCCTGCCCTGTAAAATGACGGACCCTCAAGACCGTTCTGTTGCAGGTGAGGAGCAAGTGGGGAAGGTGACAAGGAGGTCCCTGGGCTGCTGGGCCGGTCATCAGGAAGGACTTCTTGACTTGCAGCCAGTGGGACTGGGAGGATGGCCGTGGGCAGTCTGGCCGAGGTATAGGGGAGGCAGGGTCGGGGGTGCACAGGGCCAGTGCAGGCTAGGGGCCCACAGGAAGAAAGCCTAGGGGGTGGCAGGGAGGAGGTGGAGAAGCAGGAGAGCAGGTCAGGGGGAATCTGCACCTTGACCTCAGGACCACCATCACCAGAGCACCATCCCCCTGCCCCATCATGAGCTCCACTGTGTCTTGTCTCCACCTCTGGGGAGTTCCCATCTCAAGCTGGTCGCAGCTCCCCTCTCTCCCTGCCCTCCTCCCACGGTCTTTGACGAACCCCAACATAGATCTGCTCCATGAGGCCCATGGAACCTAGAGTTCGGGATGAGGGCCAGATTTGAGGTCCAGTCAGGCTTAGTCTGTGGGGAGAAGAAGAGGGGACCCATAGGGAACAGTCCCATGGAACAGAATGTGTGAGGGTGCAGAGGCAGCATTAGCTGTGAGATACCCCAAAGCAGGAGAAGAGTCCAGGGGTGAGTCGTGTACCTCCACCCAGCGCCAGTTCCTGGAGCACCTTAGGAGGGGCTCCACACGAGCCTGACCTCCTCCCGACCCGACCCTCTCAGCTTTCAGCATGGCTGACGCCCTGTGGCCTGGGCCTGGGCCTGCTGACAGCCTGATCCCCAGTCCAGGAGGCGCCCACTGCGTCTGGTCTCGTGACCCGGTCCCCATGGGGAGCGAACAGCCTGGGGGTCTGGCAGTAGCCTGCCGGGCAGAATCTCACTTTTTCCATCTGTCGGCAGAGCCCCAGCTGCCCCACCTCCATCCCCAGGCTCTGAAGTCAGCGTGAGGCCAGGCGGGATTCAGCCCCAGCACCTTCCCAGCGGCCTGGCCTGCGCAGCCTTCTGAGACATTACCTAACCTTGCCTTCTTACCTAATCCCCCAGCCATCTCCTGCTGGGCTGGGGGGTGGGAGGAGGCGGAGGTGCAGATGGTCCAGATGCCCTGCTCTCACCCCGAGGAGGGGCCTGGCCTGCGGCCCACTGGCCTGCAGCCACCTGTGTTGGGCCTGTGTCCCCACCTATGAGTGGTACCTGGGGGCTAGAATACCAGGTACCGGAAGCATCTGAACCTGGTCCTGCAGGACTTCTTCTCCTCCTGTCACCCTCAAAGGACACCCAGGAGTCTGAGCAGTGGGCTGGCAGGGAGCCCCCTTTCAGCTTCTAGCTGTTTTGCCCCCATCCATGCTCAGATAGAGAGGGGGTCTTCCTTCCAGCACAAGTGCCTGGCCAGTGGGAGCCTGTCAGCTACAGGGGACCATATGGGGGCTCTGAGGGCAAGTGGAGTGTGGGGGTCAATCAACTATAGCCACACAGAAAAGATTGGGGGCATAAAAAGAACACAAGCAACAGCCCATCGCACACATATACACACATGTTCATGCACATACCTATACCTACAAGGCCCCGTGGACAGACATGCACACGACACAGGCCGTAGGCACCTACACCTATGAACCTGTACACTTCCACACCTGGCATGCACAAACATGCACCTGGACACAGACACACCGTGTGGTGGCCAGAATCTATGTTAGCTTGATGCACCTGCGTGAGTCCAACCTCTCAATCGGGACGCAGATGAATGGGCTCCCCTCGTGGGTCCGGGGACTTTTTCTGAGAAATGGAGAACTTTCATTTGCCCTTCTTTGCCTTCCTGCCTGCCTGCATCCCTCACCTGGCTCTGGTGGTCCACGCAGCCTGCCAACCCTGCGAGCTGTGGTGTCCTGCCATATTCCTGTCAAGCTGGGATCCGCATGAGTCTGCCCCCACCGGCCTGTGAGCTCCCTGCTTCCTGCTTCACCAGCCAGCAAGCCGGGTGCGTCTGGAGGGCCTCCCGCTCGCATCTGACCCGTGGACTTGAGTTGGGCTGGGCTGGGCTGGGCCTCTTTGTTGGTAGAAAATTCCTTCTCCATAGACAGTTCTTTCGTACCCAGATGTGAGTGCTGGTTGGTTTTGTTTCTCCAGAAAACTTGGCCTCGCATGCACTCTGTGCACACAAACACAACACACATTGGTTTGCACGGACATACATAGATGTATGCGCACGCGCGGGTGGATGCCCAGAGGCATGCCAACAGACATGGCACAGGGCACAGAGATGTGCACACAGACACGGGCACCTGCTTGCACACTGACACATGGGCACGCAGACTTGTACACAGGCCCAGTCAGTCCTGCAGAGCACCCACCACTCTTAGAGGGTGCTCCCACCGGGCATGCAGTGGGCCTGCCCAGACCTGGGGGTGGGAGGTGGGGGAGGTGGACAAGGCATGGCCACATCCCTGATGGGCTACACAGTGCCTAGAGGGGCACCTCCTCCTCCTTGACCACCCAGCCTGCTGCCCTGGACATGCCCGGGGATGGATGCAGCTAGTGTCAGGTGTTGTTGCCCAGAGATAATGGCTTCATTGAAGTCGCCTTGCTGCCTGGTCCCTCGCACCTCGGTGTAGGCCAAGCCCAGATCACCTCCGCCCCCATCATCTCCCTCCCAGGAGCTGAAGAATGAGCCAGACATCCCGAGTCACAAGGCAGAGCTGTTCACCTGGCCCTGGTCAAGCTCGGGGCATGGGGGCCACCGAATTCCCCACCCTGGGATGCCCCAAGGGGCTGGTGTCCTAGCAGGCCGGGCTTCTCGCTGCCTTGTTCCTGAAAGCAAAGGCAGTGTCTCTGGCCTCTGAAATCTTCTTCCCCGAGCACTCCAGGGGCCCGACGGGTAGAGCTGTGGGTACTAGGAACTGATAGGGGTACAGCAGTGGGCACTGGGGCCTGACAGGGGCATTGCAGTGGGCACTGGGGTCTGACATGGGTATGGCCATGGGTATTGGGGTCTGATGGGTACAGCAGTGGGCACTGGGGTCCGACAGGGGCATTGCAGTGGGCACTGGGGTCTGACAAGGGTACAGCAGTGGGCACTGGGGTCCAACAGGGGCACTGAGGTGCGACAGGGGCATTGCAGTGGGCACTGGGGTCTGACAGGTATGGCAGTGGCACTGGGACCTACAGGGGTACAGCAGTGGGTACTGGGGACCCACAGGGGTATGGCAGTGGGCACAGGGGTCCGACAGGGGTACGGCAGTGGGCACTGGGAGTCCCCACCCGAGCAGCATAATCAGACAGGTCATTCTACCTTCCTCAGGCCTATGGCCCATCCGCCGTCTGCCCCCGTCTAGGGTGGTGGGCAAACCCAGACAGTCCAGGGGACAGATGGAGCACAGGGGGAGCAGGAACAGGGAGAAGAGTACTGAGCAGGAGGGAGTGGGGGGAATATGGCAGGCAGGGCATGGCAGGCAACGTCGGCGTCGGACGAGGAGGTGGATGGCCTGGGCCTGGAGCAAGGTGAGCAGGAGACTGGCGCCTTGTGCTGGGAGGACCCTGGACTCAACCAGCAGCTTACTGGGCCATGTCGGGACCCCCAGTGCCTTAGGACCAGGCTGCAGATCCAAGCACCCTCCAGCAGGCACCAGGAGGATGGGGGTATGAGAACATACCCTCCCTGCCCGCCCAGGGCCATCACTCATTGCACTTCCCCTGCCTGCCCTGGCAGGGCAGGGGCTGGGCTGGAGGCAGGTGTCCTAGGAGACCAAGCCTGTGGAGACGCGGGGGCTGCACCGCTGCGGCCTGGGCTCTCCCAGGACACAGACGTTCCCTTGCTCTTCCAGCAAAGAGCCCTCGGGGTGCAGCAGTGAAACGCTCAGCTGTTACCCACAGGTCAGCAAGTTCCCCAGGGCAGAGGCCAGACAGCCTGCTTCTGCCAAGAGTGCCTTTGACCAGGTGGAGTTTTCTATTAGTTCTACAGGGCCACGGTGAGCTGGAATTGACTTGATGGTAAAAAGGGCTTGGCCTGGGGTCGGGGTGGAGGGTAAGCTCAGAAGAGAGGGGCTGTCCTGTCCACTTCAGATGAAGGCCAAAAGTGGGGATGTCACCTACTCTGAGCAGCCTAAGGTGGCTGGGTGCTGCTCCCACTGCTAGCCAAGCCAGTAGAGTCTGAGAATTGCAGCACCCCCCTCCCACGCACATACCCCCCCATCCACACCCTGTCAAGCCAGCCCTCTTCTCGGGACCTAGGGAGTAAGAATAGCAGGGGAAACCTCAGAATGTGACACGTGTGGAAGTAGGGCCTTTGTGGGTGTACTTAAGGTAAGGCAAGAAGATCATTCTGGTTGAGGGGGGAGACAGGTAGGTGTGATGAAGTCTGATGCGATCAGAGACCCTGGAGCTGAGAGACAGCAGGGAGAACCCTCTCCTTGGAGGTCAGGAGGGACCCTGGTTCCAAGGACCCCTTGGTTGCAAACTTTCCAGGAGCTGTAAGTGAATGGCAATGCCACAAACTCCCCAGAGCAGGAGGGTCCTGCCAGGCCAGGCGGGGCCTCGCCGCGACTGCCTCCAGAGCTCCACAAAGGCAGACCGAGAGTGGCTATAATTTAAAATACATTTATTTATTGTTTCCATTTTTGTTTCTGGCTTTGTTATACAAAGGTGTTAAATAACTTAAATAGGTTTTCCACAGTCACTCGGGTACACAGCTACTTGCTACACAGATGAGGTAGAGAAAATCGAAAGGCTCTCACAAGACTCTGAACACAAAAGACAAGGATTCTTCCCGGGTGAATATGTCCCTCTCTCCCCAGCCAGGATCAACCCCTGTGTGTGAGCCCACCCCCTGTCCCCAAGGGGCGGAGGGCACACCCCAGACCCTGTGGCGGGGCGGGGGGAGCGGGCAGAACCCCAAGGCCAAGTACTCTGGGCCCCGCTGAGGAGAGAATGTGAGCACCACCCCATAGAAGGCTTTTACTTCTAGAAATACTCTGTCACACCGAAGAGAAGCGTGGTACATAGGAGGCTCCGCCGGGTAGCGGTGTCTTCGCTTAAAGTAAGACATTCTAATATATATTTATATATAAACAAGCAAACCAGCAAACGTTTTCAGTCTGCCTTGTTTAAAAAAATACTTTTCTTAATATTTATGACATAGAGCTAAATGTGGTGTTTCATTTAAAAAAAAAAAAATCCTTCCTCTAATGGGCCACCTTTCCACAGACCCAGTACAGGGTCTGACCAGGTACAGTCTCGCCGGGATCGTGACCAGTTCCACCACGGAACCCCTGCGAGGGGCACGCGCCCCAGCCCCTGCCTCACCCCGCCAGGTTGGCTGCAGCTGGAGGGGCAGACCCAGCCTGCTGGCCCGGGGGTGGTCCTGCTTCTTGCCATTCCCCTGCCCCCCCCCCTGCAGCCCTTTTGAAGGCCCTCGCTCCAGCACCCCCTTCTTGGCATGAGGTTACTTCCTAGGGGGCTATCTGAACCACAGGAGAATAGACTTTACTATTTACACTATAAAACAGGGATATCAGCGACCCACAGCAACATAAATAGGTTTCCTTTTAAAAGCACAGTCACCCCGGGCTTCCTCGAGACCCTGGGACTCAGAGAAGCATGCTCACTCAGTAGTTCCTGCCTCCACGACACCTGCCTGCTCAGCTTCCCCACAAACCCGGCCGGCACGCACGTGTGCACAATGTGTGCGCCACCAGCCTCAGCCGAGCCTCCCTCCCCTCCGGGCCAGGCCCTCCCTCCTCGGCAGCAGATGGCCCGGGCCTCAGGCGGCAGAGTCGCCCGTCGAGCGCCCCGAGGGAGGACTCCCTGGGCAGCTGCCACACTCCAGCTGGCCAGTGACCTCTCACATGTGCGCCCTCACGTCCGTGTGTACGCGTGCGAGTGCACGCGCCTTCACATGTGCCCCTGTGCAGTCACATCTGTGGGCGTGTGTGTGCGCACGTGAGCGTGTGTTCCACTCTTGGACACATGTGCACATCCTCTATGCCTGCACATGTGCACACACCGACACACACACCATCACATTGGCACACACATGCGCACGCACACTCAAACCAAACCAGGTCGGTGCGAGCTGTCCTTTCCCTCCCCGGCAGAAAGAACAGCATGGGCCAAGGCAACAGCGATCAACTTGCCGACCCCTAACACGTGACTCCCCCTACCCCTGCGCGTCCCCACCTTCCAGGCTGGGGCTTCTGCATAAAATGGACTCTGCCTGTGCCTGCCCTGCGGGAGGGCAGCCCCCTCCTGCCACTCCCAGCCCTGAATCCCAGTGACAGGCCCAAGTGCTGGGTGTCTGCTCACAGCACGCCAGGCCCTGCTGGCAGAGGACCCAGCTTCCAGAACCCTGGGCCCAGGGCCACACACAGCTTTGCTTTATTTCTTTAAAAACAAAAAAAAACAAAAACTACCTTGGTTTAGTGGTTTCCAACAACAAAGCAGAGTCAGGCCACGAGGGGAAGGTGAGACAGAGTGAGAAGTGGGAGAGAGGGCTCTTTCGGAGAGTGGCCTGGGGAAAAATAATAATTACTATATTCATTAAATAATAATAATTTAAAAGTCACTATATTCACTCCAAAAGAGAAGTGCTCGCTGTCAGAAAAGGGGCACAGGAGCAGCTGCGCCCCGCGCCCCCGGGGCCCCTGGCGCCAGGCGTGGAAGCAGAAGCGGCCTGCTTTTTCTTCTAGTGGTTTCACGCTCGGAACAGTGCTGCGCTGCGGCAGCCTCCAACGGCCGGGCTGCCTGCTGCCGCCCCAGGCCAGGCCCTGGCGGAGGCCCAGGAAGGTGGGCCTCGGGCCCCTGGCTCCTCGGATGGGCGCAAGAAGGTGGGAGAGGGCCCCGGGCAGGACTGGGAGTGAGGACCCGCGGCGGTGGGCAGGGAGACCGGGGCTCTGGAGCCTGGGGAATTGGCATTCCAGGGAGCGCGGCAGCTTGGGCAACATCCGCCCAACGCTCTCGGGTCACAGGGCGGGGAAAGCTGAGGCTGAGAAAGGGATCCTGGGACGGCAGCGGGCGGCGGCTCAGCCCTTGCAGGTGTAGACCTCCTCGCGCTGCGTGCACTGCTTGCACTCCACGTAGCAGCACCAGCGCACCTGGCACTGGCACGGCCGCGTGACCGCCCGGCTCTGCGTGTTGTGGCCGCGCCCGCAGCAGATGCTCTCGCAGTTCTTCTCGCGATGGCACTTGCGGCCCGCGGTGCCCGGGGAGAAGCGGCCGGCCAGGCAGAAGCTGGGCGAGTCGTCCAGGTGCACCAGCTCGGGGGTGCGAGGCAGTGGGTCGCTGCCGCCGGCCCCGGGGGCCCGGCTTCGCGGGGGCGAGATGTCCCCGGCCTCGCCCGTGGCCTCGTTGGTAGTGCTGCCCACCTTGAGTGCGGTCTCGTACTTGTGCTTCAGGTGCTTGCCAACTTCGTGGAAGGGTGCCAGCTGGCGCCAGCAGGTCCGCACCGTGCAGGAGCCCGAGACGCCGTGGCACTTGCACGTGGTCTCCACGCCTGCCTTGATCACCTGGTGAGGAGGAGGGATGGTGAGCTCGTGCCCAGGACAGCCCCCTCACCCCCACTCCCAGCTGCAGGAGGCGACCCCCGGCTCCCTGGAAGGCCAGTCTGTCCCATCAAAGATCCCACCCTGGCTCTGAACACCTGAACGGAGCCAGGCTGCTCTTCACAAAGGCTGGCTCTTTCCCCACCCTCTGCCGACCCCTCTCCCAGACCTTGCATTACGGCCTTAGGACTGGTATGCTGTGTGCAGGTCTCATCTGGGTGGTGGCAGAAGCGGGGGGCACCCTAGCCTGCACCTGAGCCCCCATCTTCAGGGGGAGACACCATGCCCAGGTGCCCCCACTCACAGCTGAGCCTACAGTTTGGCTGCTGTATGGACCCCACAGGGGCCCTTCATCTCCCAGGACATCAGCCCCCATCTATCAGAGGGGACCCTGCCTGACCACCGGCCTCTGAGCACCCTGCAGACACCGCCCCACCCCCAGACCTGTGTGAGGAGGGGCCCGAGTCAGGCAGTTGAGTGCCCCCACCCCCCCACCAGCCCCAGTGAGAGGCCAGTCTGCAGGGGATTAAGACATTTAGCAATTCTCCAGGAGGCCAGGCTACACCAGAGTCACATTTAATGACACTTCGCTGAGAAACCCGGACAAATTTAATTAAAATGTCGCTTACCCGGGTCCGGTGGAACGAATTGAGCACTTTTAATATTCTGACTTTTCAATAATCACTTACAAAGAGTAGACATGCAAAGAAAGGGTGGCGGGCAGAAGAAAAGAGAGGCCTGGTCAGGGGGGCTAATCCACACTCCGTAGGCAGACCGCACTCGCTTCTGGCCCTAGCACAGGCTGGGCCCGGCAGCCCCTCCCCAATAAGACTGACCGAGGGACAAGGGCTTTGGTCAAAAGGGGGGAAATTGAATTTTTAATAAGTAGCGACTCGGAATCCTACTTTTCAAGAAAGAGAAAGACACAGTGGGCCAGCTCGAATGACCTCACCTCCCCAGGCCAGCCTGGTCACTCTCACCAGTCCCCGGGGGAACAGCAAGCCACAAGGCTGCTGACCGGGAAGGGGGGGCAGGGCAGCGTGTCCCTGTCGTTAAGGGGCAGAAGTGCAAGGGAGAGAAATGTTCTCAGAATCTTGGCAAAGGTCGGTCCACGTAGGGTCTCTCGGGGCTCTCTCTCTCTCTCTCTCTTTCTCTCTCTTTCTCTTTCTCTCTCTCTCTCTCTCTAAGGTCCATGTCCTCCTCCTTCTGGAAATTGTGCCCCCACCCCCGCCCCACATGGTGGCAAGCAGGGTCTCCCAGGGCAAGGCCCGGGAGTGTCTGCCTGGAACTTGCAGTCGACCTGTCCCCACCTTCCTGCCCAGCAACAATCCCAGCCGCCAGCCCCGGAGCCCAGAGTGCCGACTTGCCTTCACTCCCACGAGGTTGTTGTGGAAGTCCACCCGGGCCCGCAGGTCCTTGCTAGACCTGCGGCCCAGGAACTCCTTGACGAACTTGCCACTGTACTTGAGGTTGTCCCCGCAGCCGCCCCACTGCCAGGCCTCCCGGTTCTCCAGGTCGGGCGCCTCGTCGCAGGTGCAGCGCTCCATGCGGCCCGCACTGCAGGCCTTGGCCAGCGCGTGGGTCAGCCCGGCGGAGGAGATGGCGTACAGGAAGGCTGTCTCCTTGAAGCCTTGGGGAGACAGGCGCAGGTCAGCGGCAGGCCGAGTGGCCAGGGTCTTCAGGGAGGCCCTCTTAAGACGCAGGCTCCCAGCCAGGCCCTGGCATGGTCTTCATTGAGAACACAAATCCCAGAGGGGGCTGGGGTGGGGGGGGAAGGGGACATCGGAATGCCGACCCCTCCCGCAGGGGATGAAGGAAGAGAGGGAGGGAGGGAGGATTTCCTGGTGGTGTTTGACTGCAGGAGACGCTGCTGAAGGCTAAGTGGTTTCTGTATGCTGGGTGCCCTGTCTGCAGGGGGCAGCACCAGGCACTGGGGTGGGAATCGCTGCAGCACCCAGTCAAGGCACAGTCCTGGCTCAGTGAAAACACCCCCCACCCCCTTACATGAGATTCATGGGCACTTCTCTGCAGTCAGCCCGCCCTGGCTCCGGTGTCAATTCCACAACTTTTAAGCAAGTCTGTTTGGCACTTGGCTCCAACGGGAGCCAGAGCTCCAGGCAGCATCCATATGTGCAGGGAGGGAGGAGGGGGCAGGCTTGGTGCCCCAAGACCAGGAGGTACCAGCTGCAGCTCCAGCCCGTGCCCAGGCAGCAGGCTCTAAGCTTCCAGCAGCCCCAGACCCTCTGTACAAGGGCTACACATGTGGCCCTGTCTCCCCGCATCGGTGGGATGCGTGTGCGGGAGAGGCTGGCGGGAAAGAAGAGGGGGCACTAAGGGGGCCCAGCCTCCAGGCACTGAGACAACTTGTTCCCCCGTCCACCTGTGGCCCCGGCCCAGATACCAGACACATTCCCACCCAACCAGCTCACGCTGAGGTTGCCAACTGCACCAGCAGCGCTCCGGGCTCTGGGCGCCGCCTCCTCCTCCAGCCTTTCCCAGCCCCTGGAGTAGTCCTGGTACACACCCTGCTGCCCTCAGGACGGAGACACAGATGTCTCCAGGGACAGATCGCATCCCCACCCCCACCTCTCGGAGTCCAGCACAAGGACTCAGCCGGCTGAGCTCTCAGAGGCTGTGGCCCTGGCCCAGGGCCCTTCCACCTCTTTCCCAGCCATCACGCCCGGGCTGGGGGGCGGGCAGGGTGGGGTGTGTGTGTGTGTGTGTGTGTGTGTGATGGACTCATGGCCCCAGCAGTCACCCCAGCTGCAGCCTTGACAGTGGGCTCTGCCGTGGCCCGGGGCAGCACTGACCTCGCTTGAGCAGGCTGGCCCGGTAGCGGCCCTCCAGCGTACAGTTCCAGCGCTCGAACCGGAACTGGTACTGGCACTCCAGGGCGCTCATGCTGATGGCTTCCACCAGCGTCTCGGCCACGCCCGGGTCCCGGCGGCACATGCGCCGCTGCTTCCGCTCCAGCTTCAGCCGGTCGCAGGCCTTGTAGTGCGCCTTGGCGGCCGCAGCCTCAGACTCCAGGGTCAGCGGGAGGATGGTCAGGGGCTCGCTGCCCGTCAGCCTGGCCACACAGAAAAGAGCGTTATCGCCACTCCGAGAAGGTGGGCGTCAGGCAGCCTCCCAACGAAAGAGCAGAAGGTGACGACCGGGAGACGGCAGGGATGGGAAGAGGCCAGGAACACCCCAGGGAAAACCAGGGCAGGGCAGTGGGAAGGAGGCCAGCAGGGCACAACAGGGCCTTCTCTGGGAACCAGGCCTAGCTGTCTGAGCTCAGCGGGAGGCAGTCGCCCCCCAAGGCCAACCTGATGGGCCCCCTGGGGAGTCCCTCCGGTTTGATAGTACACACTTCCCACACCATGCCCTCGAACCCCCGGGAAGGGCAGGCCCAGCCACAGGACAAAGGGCACATGGGCTTGCACCTGCTCCTACCCCGTCGCAGCACCTACCAGAGCGCCTGTGCCCACCCCACTCTCCCACTATGCTTGCTCTCAAGATCTGCTTCCCAGAGACCCAGTCAGGCACACCCTCCCCATGTTTGCAGGCCCCGCGACACCCCCTAGTCCAGGGATGGATGGTATGCTTCCAGTTCTCAAGTCCACCCTGAGGAGTCCACCCATCTTTCCCGCACCCTTAGCAGGACTCCAATCTACACAGAGCCGTCACCCAGCTGGTCCCCACCAGGCCTCCTGGGCACTGGGTCCCCATAGCACCATCCACCTCAGGCCCCTTGATGGTGGCCACGCAGACCAGGACTTGGGGCCAGGGTCTGGTCTGGCTGTGCCTCCATCCCTTGCCTGGATGTCCTCATCTGCAAGAAGGGGCTCAGGCTGTTGGCTGCTAGGGACCCAGGGCAGGACACCCTGCTGTCGGAACCCCTCCCCTGGCTGAGACCTCCGGCCACCCACTGTGGGCTGCTGAGTCATCCATCGCCTGATGCCTCCGCCTCCAGCCAGCCCAGACGTACAAACATCGGCTCCTGCCAGCCACACCCGTTCCGGGCCTGCCCTGCCGACCATCCACCTCCCAGGTGTGGTCCCAGCCTGCTCCAGCAGCACAGCCTGCCCTAGACTTCCCAGGCCTCTGGCTCCGGCCTGGGTCCTGCCATGATCCCATGTCTGAGAAGTGTGCTTTCCCAGGGGCTCTCTCCTTGCCTGGGGCAGAACCATCATAAGCCCGTACCAAGCAGTGCCCAGCCCAACAGCCCAGGACACGTTGAAGCTCTCCCTTCCTGCCTGTCCTGCCTGGCCCAGTCCACCTGTCAGGGTGCCTGGCTAATTTCAGAGCTGGCTCCCATGCCACTCCCAACTGCCCAGAACACCGCATCCTGGCTGCAGGCATGCAACCTGCTCCCCATCAGGGACTGGTCTGGCCACCATTCTCTGGCTCTGAGCTCAGGCCAGGTGGCGCAGCCAGGCCCGCATGGCTGCTCCAGGCAAGTGCGCCCACCCCTCTCCACCAGCTCGCAGAAATAACCAGGCGCCAGGGCGGACTCCCCGGCTCTCAGCCTGCTCCCCCAGCACTGTGCAGGCTGCCCCCAGGCCTCTGCCAAGACCTAGTCCCTGTCCCACACTGAGACCCCTCACCGGACAGAGCCCAGCCTGAAGTTTCAGACATGCAAGTGGGGAGACACCTATGGCTGGCTGCCTTGGGAGACAGCACAGTCCCCAAACCTCTAGGTAGGAGACCAGTATCCAAGAGACTGGGGGAGCTGCAAGACCCTTTCAGCAGATCTATATCCACAGACCACCCAGACCAGACCCTTGAAAGCAAACATAGGAGAAGCCACCAGACTCCCAGGTAGTGGGAAATGAGGAGGGAAGAAGCAAGGTGTGTATACACAGGCCGGAGCAGTGGCAGGGGTCCGAGTTCCATCATGTGAGGTACAAACCCTACCACAGACTCTCCCAGAACCTCAGGATTGAGGTGGGGGGGGGGGACGCTCACTGAGACAGGAGACTCTGTGGCCCTCTCAGACTCCTGTGTGTCAGCTCACAAAGGCAGGCTCCATGCACCACATCTGGGGTGGAGGGAGGGTGGGGATTAGGGATGGGCCAGGTAGGACAGCCCTGCACAGAGACCCACAGAGTGTCCACAGAGAAAGAAGGGGCTCAGAGCTGCATCATCTGCTCACAGGAAGGGGTCCCCACACCTGCCGAGTGAGAGAAAGCTGCACCTGCCAGGGGGGTGTCCACTTCAAGCAGACTACTCCCTTAAGGACAATAGGACCCCCACCCCACACTGGAGAGTGCCACCCTCCCCCAAACAAGAGCCAGCTTACCCCCAAGAGATGAGGATGAGGATTCCCCCCCTCCCCAGACAGGAATTCTAACAGCTGTGCTGAGGACAGCGTGCCACCAGGAAGCGCTCCCGTCACAAACCAGCACATGCCCCCAGCCTGGATTCTTCAAGATTAACCCAGCTCCAACGCCAATGCCAAAACATTCCAGTGTCCCACAAGTGGGGGCCACTGTGGTGGGATGGGGGCTGCAAGCACAGCTGTGACTGTGGACAGAGCGGGGCACGAGGCCAGCACACTGCTGCTGGGCCCTCACACCTCGGAGACGGCATCCCTGACCCCAAAGTCAGAGGTGTCTGCCACCGGCCCACCACCCCAGGGAGGCCTCTGGTCTCCGCACCCCCCTCCCGCCCCCCCGCCCCCCGACCTGGGCCAGGAGTCTGAGCAAGAAAAGAACAAACAGAAGGACAGTGGGCCAACACTTCCCAGATGCTTACGGCAAAGTTCTCTCCTGGGCCGGTGGGGAGAGTTAAGTGCCTGTGAGGTCTACAGACTTGCTGTGGCCGCACCCCAAAGAGGCCTGGCCAGGGGGCCACTTCCTCTTCTGACCTCAGATGCCAATCTGTGTCTGCCTCGTGCGCCCTGGGACCAGCACAGCTGCAGACCAGCCTGCTCGCTGCCTGACAGCCAAGTAGGCTCCCCTGTCGGCTGGGGCCTGGACAGGACTGGGACCAGCCACCCAGCAGGCCCAGGCCTTCCATGCACACAGGCCCTCTGAGTTCTGATGCCACACAGAGCCCTATTTCACCACCACCCCCTCACTCCTGAGTGACCCTCTGTGCCTCTCTTCTGACCAGACAGGTGTGTCTCCGGCTTTAGCCAGGAGGCTTAGAGGGCTAGGAGGGCAGGGGTGAGGGGCAGTGGCTAGATCAGGAAGCAGGGTGGGGAGGGGTCGGGGTGAGAGACTGGCCACAGAGAACACTCCAGGCTGCAGGGGAGCTAAGGGAGGGGTGGCCTCTGTGGGAAGCCGAGGGTAAAGGGACATGGCTGTGCAGACCGAGTGGGCGCTTCCAGCCAGACCTCCTAGAACAGGACACTGGCTCAAGAAAAGAAACCACAGGAGTGTGGAGGAAAACACGAAAGGGCTTTCAAAGAACCTTGGAAAAGAGGAAACTCTTCTCAGCATTATTATCGAGAGTGATATCTTCTCGATGTCAAACAGAAGGCATGGAGTACTTTAAAAATTAATAATTTGGGCTGAGTGCGGGACTGCAGCCGTGGACTTGGTGGTTCAAATCCAGCGGCAGCTCTCAGGAGCGGCACGGGGTAGCATCCACAACCCCCAGAGGCAGTGATGCCCAGAAAACAAAACAAAATTAATAATTTGACTGTTTTTGCATTAACAAGTGTGGCAGTTACATAATCTGTCAACTAGAGTGGAGGGGTGGAGTCCATCCTGTCAATCAGGTCACAGCTTGATAACCTCATTTGGAGGAGTCATGGAGATCAACAGCTCCCTGGAGGCCAGACCCATTCTCTCTGCTGTGTCTTCCTGTGAACAAACCACATAAAGCTACACTGATGGGACCAGAATCCTACACCTGGAGGAACCGCATGGAGACCCACACTCGTGCTGAGATCTTCCACTGCCACTGGATCCACAAGACCTTCTACCCACAGGCCTGCGATCTTCCTTCCTTCAGCATCATTGCATGTGCCGTGTGAGTCTAAAGAGGAATTTATGGACTAGCAACAAACCTATGGGCTACTCTCAGGTTTATAGACTTGATCTGCACTGGGCTAGGATGTTTCCTCAATATACAATAGATTTTTATATAAAGTTTTTTCTTGGGGGGGGGGGGCAGGCATCACTGCTTCTGGTGGTCGTGGGTGTTACCCAGTGCCGCTCCTGAGAGCCACTGCTGGATTTGAACCGCCAAGCCCGCGGGCCGCAGTCCCGCACTCAACCACTTACGCCACCAGGGCTCAGCTAGTTTTTCTTATCCACATGTGAGTGCCTACGAATTTGTTTCTCCAGTCTACCCAGACTAACACAATAAGTTAACACAAAGATAATTCCACACAAAAATCTCTCCTGGGTTAAAAAAAACAATAGTGAAAGATGAGAGATATTAGGGAAAAAATAAGCTGGAGAAGATGTTTACTAACATTCTGGACCACCAACTAACTTTCAGTTTGCACATGTGTGCATATATGTGTGTCTTTCTGCAGAGACATAGAAGTATGAGTGTATGCTTTTCAATGTGTCAGAATGTCCAGGTACCTATGTGACTTTCTGCAAGGGGTGTGTGCACGTGTGAGCACGTGCATGTGGCTGCGTAAATTGTGTGTACTTACATGTGTATGGCTTCCCATGTGTGCATCCATTCACACACACAGTTATCTGTGTTGCCTATAAGTCAATAATAAAAGGAGTCAGCTGGAAATAGAGGACATGAGGACATGGTTCAAGGAAAGAAAATGTAGTTGACCTTGAGGCTATAGATCAACTTGTTCCAGCACAGCCCAAATCCCAATCCCCAGCCACTGACTTGATTCTGACCCAGAGTGACCCCCGTGCCAGGGGTTGCAAGACTGGACATCTTTACGGTAGCAGATGGCTTCGTCTTCCTCCTGCAGAGCAGCCGGCAGGCTTAAACTGCCCACCTCTGGGTCAACAGCTTAATGCTTTGCCCCTGCCACCACAACGGCCCCAGCAACCACGCTGTGAAAGATGCAAGATAGCACTACACTGCAATATTACTTTCATCCATCCCTTCGCACAGATCCAAGCAGCTGATGAGATGGTCAAGTAAAGACATATTTCTACCTTTCTGCAAATCAAGCTGTAAAAGTAAAATGTAAAAGTAACCCACCAGACGGAGCCCACCTAACGACAGCCTGTTCTAAGGGAATGCCAGAACTAGCTGGTACCCAGCGAGCATGCCTGATCATTCTGATTGGGGATGTAATAAAAGGCTCCACCGAGGATGGGTGAAAACTGAACAACAGAATTCAAATCCCTAGAGAAGGCCAGACCTGTGGATGGATAGCGTCTCGCTGAAGCCTCGAGACTATCACCGGAAGACACTCCGGAACTTGGCAGTAAAGATACACCTGGATGTCACCTTTCAGCCAAATGATAGAGTAGCTTATAACAGCACCCCCATACACACACTTACACATACACCCTCACACATACACCCCCATACACACACATACACATACACTCCCATACACACACATACACATACACCCCCATATACACACATACACACACATACACCCCCACACATACACCCCCATACATACACACACACACACACACACACACACAGAATATCGCTCATGAGTAACGTGCTCCCTCAAACATTCACCTGGATGAGAACCAGAAGCCAAGGAGAGCAGGCCAGGTGGGAAGGGGAGCTGGGTCCCTGGAAACACCTAGGATGCTGGCCCAAGGGTGAAAAACTCCAGTGTCGTGCAATCATTTGTCCAAAAATTGTTAAGTGATAACCTAATTTTCCATGCAAACTTTCATGTCTAAAACACAAGAAAATGATTTTTGTTTTGTTCTTTTCAGAATTAACCAGACGGCCCTCTCTGCAAATATAGCCTAGCAACATATTATCACATCGCGTTACCCACAACTCTGCAGTGGTTAGTGCACGCACATACTGGGAACAAACAGAGGAGGGCTACAGAACCCAGGTGTGTGCAGACACAGTAGAGAACAGGCTTGTGTGTGTGGATATGGCGTTGGCCCGTGCAGGCTCGGGTGCAGGTGGTAACCTGGAAGATAGCAACATGCACACATTTACAGAAAGAGGCACAGACCTGTGGCAGAGGTGGGAGCCACACACACACAAATCCAATGTCAGGCCCTCCCAGTTCTGCCTCAGTCCTTCAACAGCTTGGGACCAGGACACTGGCTCTAGAAGTTTCAGGTCTGGGCACAGAAGAGTGGTGGGCAGATGGGCCCCTTTACAGACGCAGCATGGACGAGGATTCAAGGACAGAGCTGCCTGTCCTACTCTGGGTTCAGCCTCCCAACCACAAAGCATCCCAGACACTGGTACAGCCCAGCCAGGCCCTACTACCCCCATTGGCCCAGCTGCCCAGGCCACGCCATGCCCTGTGCATCTGCCACGTGGCTCAATGCAGCTGCCACTGCCCAACAGTGGATGTCTGACCCCAGACAGGGAGGAAGGGAGCGGTCAGGGGACTGGGTAGAAGAACCCTTCAGGAGCACAGGCATTCTGCCAGTGGCCCGCAGAAGGAGTAGGCAGCAGGTCATGGCGCAGCTGCCAACCTGCCCTCTCTTGCAGGTCCTGGAAACACCAGCACCTTGGCACAAGGGTCCATGTGGCTAAGGGGGCCAAACTGGACACACAGTGGCAGGGGTCTATGTACTGCAAAGAAACTAGAAATAGGGGGCTTCCGGGCACCTTCCCTTTCAGTGGACCTCTCCCATCTCTATACCCCTTTCCCAGGGTAAAATAAAAGCACTGTACAATATTCAGTATTCTATCATCAACATTTTTGAGACATAAGGTGGAGATGTACCAATGTGGGTACAATAAATAATTATACAGCAGATGCCTTCATAAGTATTACCAAGGCAAGAAACTGCCCCACAGCCGAGCCCCGGGTCCCCCTCCAGGGGTCAACCTGGGCAGAGTCTGGTCAATGCAGACATTCCCTCCCCTTCAGTGGCTCCCATTGGCTTCCCTCACTGCCTTTGGCTACACGCAAGTTCTAATTTTCATCGAACTTCAACTTTCCATTGCCTCCTTTCCATGAGATACTTTGTCTCTCTCAATTTAGATTCTCTCTTCTGCTCTCATAAAAAAACCTTCTGTGTTACCTGCCAAAGGCTTTTCTGTTTTTACATTCCCCGTTCTGTCCTGTTCGAAGCAATTCCTGTGCAGGACAGTAGGTGGGGGCCCATTGTCACCATCAGAAAGACCAGGACCACAAACAATGCTCCACATCCTACTTTAGTGACCCGGGATCTTAAAAATCTCGCCATCTAAGATGCAACCTTTCCCCTCTCTCCATCTGGAGGTAAAAAGAATGATGGCAGTGGATTATCATGTAGAAACAAGTGGTCCTCGGGACTGACAGACCAGGCAAACCCCGTCTCTACAATCCCGAGACCAGAGACAGTACCCAGCTACTTCTACCAACTGCTCTGAAAGGAATGGCATTAGAAGACACCGGTTGAAGTGGGCAAAACCCCAAATCATAAAAGAAACCAAGATGACTCATTAGATAGAGAACATTAGAACCCCTAAGGCTACATAGGCTTTTGTCAGCCCTCAGGTCTGTAACTAAACTCATTCCTGTGTTAGAATAATCAACCATGGGAGAGGTGAAAGGTAGCATTCACTCAAGGGAAAAGTACAGAGAGGGAGGAAAAGAGGAAGAATGGAAATAGAGAGGGGGTGGGATAGGAGACGGTACATCGGGGAGATTGCAACGGATGAACTGAAACAAATCGAGTATGAATTGTTGCATGCACGACGAATGATCTGCTCCTTGAGCCTCCAGCTAAGGCACCACAAAGACTTTACAAATAAATGCGTAGCGATACCCAACCTGGTAAGACTAGTTACTGGAAAGACGTCTCATCTCTGAGGTCCTGCAATGCCACCAAGACCATCCCAACACACCTGCTTCCATTCCCGAGCCCACAGCTCTGTGCCGGTGGTCTTTGGAGCCTGGGGCAACACCACTCCGCCATCTATTATCATTTCATCATCAGCTGTGATGCCTGGCGAGGGAACTCCTGCCACGTGGTTCTTGGGGACTGTCTTGGTTCTTCCCATTGGTATGTGGCCTCTTTTAGAATTCACGCATCGAATGACACACATGCTTGACGGGATGTTTATTAGGACAGTGGTGAACTGACCTGTTTAGAATACTGACTCTCTCACTCCGTGAGCTCGCACTCTCTCCCGCTTATCTAGGAATCCCTAACTGTCATGTGTGAACGTTTCAAAGGTCCCCCCACCCGGAGACAGTGTTCTTATCTTCTCCACTGAGTAGATCTCCATGCTGGGTTCCATTTATATCATCCGAAGGGCAGGAGCTCCCCACGCTGGTGGAGCCTCAGCACCGTGGGCTGGCCATCCCTGGTCCTTTCCCTCCACAACCAAACTCACGTGGCTGCCGCCAGGCTCCGCCACCCAGGCTGCGAGCACCGTCCCAACAGATGACGAAGAGACCAGAGGTTGGAAAAGAGACATTCCAAAATAGAGGGGCCCGCTGAGCCAGAACCTGGAGAAACAGGCCTCCATCCTATGGGAACCCGCACCTCAAACTCTTAATCAAACCACTCTCATCAAGCCGAGTCTGACTCACAGGGACCCTCTGGTTCTCCACCTGCGTCGCGCCGTGATGCTTTCACGCAGTCCCTCAGTGGTGGGGACCCCCCAGCCATAACATTAATTTCGTTGCTACTTCACCACTGTCATTTTGCTACTGAGATGACTCGGGCGACCCTGGGAAAGACTCATTTGACCCCCTTTGGGGGTCGTGACCCACAGGTTGAGAAGCGCCGCTCTAGGAAGGCCTGCTCCAGTGGGTTTCTGATGCCGCAACGCTTCACGGGAGTGCACAGGCGCCTCCTTCTCCCTCAGAGATCCTGTGGCTTCAGACTGTCCGCCCGGGGGGGTCAGCAGGAGCCCCCCACGCCTCTCACTGCCGAGCGATTCCTCGTCGTAACAAGGGTGCCGTACCCCTTTCACATGGAAGCATGATGTTCACAGACCCCTTCCTTCTGTCCTCAGTGTGCTACTGATCACTAGCTCTGATTTTTAGCCAACGTCCTCTTTTCGTCTTTTGATTTTTTTTCCCCTCCTTTCATCCGCTAAGGTGAAGAACTACACTCATCGGTTTTTCTAATGTGAAACGACGTTTTGCCACCCTCACTCCAACCCTACTTGCTCAGAAAGGGCTTTATTCGTTTTCCACATTGCTGGATGTAATTTAATAATATTTTGTCTAGAATATTTGCATCTGTGCTAGCAAGTTTCTTCCCCCGTGCTCCTCCTGTGGAGTTTTGGAACACTGGGGAATGTTTGTTTTCTTTCTTTCTTTTTTTTCAATTCCCTGGAACAGTTTGGGTCAGATGAGAATTGTGTCTTCCTGGACTGACTTCCATCTGGGGCCGGATGTTGGCCTTTTCTTTTAGGGAAGACTTTCTTTCTGACCTAATTTTTTATGACCATTTTACTGAGATATAAGTCACTTCCCGTAAAAGTCCCCCGTTTAAACATGTGTGATTCAATGGTTTTCAGAATAATTACAGATATGTGCTACCATTGTTACAGGCAATTTTATAACCTTTTCATCACATCAGAGAGAAATCCTAGCCCCTTGACAATCTTCCTCTAACACCTCCCCCCAACCCTTGACAGTCACTATTCTATTTTCTGCTTCTTTGGATCTGCTCTTCATCATAAAAATGGGTGAATTTATGACCAGCTTTATTTCACTCCGTGTGTATCCATGCTTTAGCACAAGCACTTCATTCTTTTGTATGACCAGTGTGGCGGTCATGTGCTTATGTTAATGTCATGATTGAGATGTAGGGGTGGAGTCTAGCTTGTTAATCCGGAGATAGCCATTGAGTAGCCAAAGAGGCCTCTGTGTGGGCGTGGCTTTCTCCTGAGACTTCTGGGAAATCTCGCGATATTCCCCTCATGAAGATGAGACGCTATCTTCCAGTTGTTGGGAGTTAGTCTCAGAGACAATGAATCATGGACAAGATAAGATGGCAGCGTCCGAGGAGCTGAAGGAGCCAGAGGAGAAGCCACAGGGCCTTACCATGATGGAACCAGACCTCTGAAGCTGGAGAAGCCATGTGGAGACCCCTGCTAGCCCTGAGTTGCTTCTACCACCATTGAATGCTGTTGATGGACCCTGAGCCCTGGAAGTGAGGAGCCATGAGGGGACCCCTGCCAGTGCCAGGACTCTGCACCCACTGGCCTGTGACTTTGTGAGTCAGAGGGAGATGTTATAGACTGGTACCAGGCATATGGGCTAATATTGGACTTATGACTTTGAACTGGGCTGGGTTGGGATGTTTTCTTAATGTCCTATTCCTCTAGTATATTAACCATACCCTTATATCTATATGTGTGTCTATGGATTTGTTTCTCTAGTTTACCTGGATGAACACAACCAGAAATCAGTCCAGTTGGCAAGGTCAGCAGTTCAAACCCACCAAGCACTCCTTGGGAGAAGGATGAAGTAATCTGCTCCCAGAGAAGATCGACAGCCTCAAAACCCCTACGCAGGGAGTCAAAGTCTCCCTCCATGGCAGATTGTGGAATGTGACACCCTTATCTTTGGTTTATCCCTGGGGGGCCCATGATGAATAATACACATTCAGGAAAAAGCTCTTGTGTAGGGTGTGTGGGTGCCTTTCTCTAGACTATATCCTAGGAGTGGGATGATAGGTCACGCTGGTGGCCTTCGTTCTGAACTCAAGGACTCCTTCCTGCATGCAGAATGGAAGTGTGTTTATTCCACAGTTTTCAGAAGCAGATTCCCAGGCCTTTCTCCCCAAGCACATCAGGGCGAGTTCAAACCACCGACCATTCTGCTACCTGTCAACATTTTCATGGTGGAAGTCATGGAAGAACTCTAACTGAGAAGCTGTCAGACTGCTTCCCCCAAAGGGGCTGCTCCGTGGACAGTCCCGTTGACCTCATTTCTGTGATTACTCCAGGAGTAGGCATTGTTTCATGGGGAGCCCTGGTTTCCCAGAGATTAAACACTCAGCTAATAGCCAAACGGTCAGCAGTTTGGACCCAGCTCCATGGGAGAAAGATGTGGCTGGCTGCCTCCATAAAGATTTACATCTTAAAGCACACCGGTCTGTGTGGTAATGAGGTGTCCATGGGATCAGGTATCAGGCATCAAAGTATAAAATCCCTATCATTGTGAACGAGGGGGAGTGCAGAGTGGAGACTCAAAGCCCATCTCTAGGCAGCTGGACATCCCCTTACAGAAGGGTCATGGGGAGGAGACAAGCCAGTCAGGGTGCAGTGTAGCACCGATCAAACATACAACTTTCCTCTAGTTCTTTAGTTCTTCCTCTCTCCCACCCAATATCATGATCCCAATTTTACCTTACAAATCAATCCAGACCAGAGGATGTACACTGGTACAAATCAGAGCTGGAAAGACAGGGAATCCAGGGCAGGGAATCCCTCAGAACCAATAATGAAAGTAGAGATAACCAGGAAAGGAAGGGGAAGGAGGAGGAGATAGGGGAACCGATCACAATGATCTACATATAACTCCCTCCCTGGGGGAAAGACAACAGAAAAGTGAGTGAAGGGAGACGTCGGACATGGAAAAATAATTATCACTCATAAATTATCAAGGGTTCATGAGGGAGAGGGGGGTGATGGAGGAGGGGGAATGAAGAGCTGATACCATGGGTTCAAACAGTAAGATAATGTTGTGAGAATGATGATGGCAACAAATGTACAAATGTGTGTGACACAATAGGTGGATGGATTGTGATAAGAGTTGTACAAGCCCCCAATAAAAAGATTAAAAATTTTTTGCATCATGAAAAACCTTACCCCATTCTGCAGAATTGACATAACAGCAACAAGTTTAAGTCAATATTTCTAGATCTTGAGTGAGCTTTTAGTTTTTGTTTTTGTTTTTGTTTTTGTTTTTTTGGGCATCACTGCTCTCCGGTGGTGGGAGTAGGAGGCCCAGCCCCACTGCTGGAATTGAACCTCCGTCCCAGTGGGCCGCAGTCCCACGCACAACCACTACGCCACCGGGGCCCAGCCCCGCCACGGGGGCTCAGCCCGAGCTTTTAGTGTTTGTTTGTTTGTTTTGTTTTCTGGTTTGGGCCATTTCATCCAAATCCCCACATGTATTGTCATGAAACCACCAACAATGTTCTCTAGATCTTATCTGCAGTGAGACATCCTCTCCCGAGGATGCCAGTGAATCGAGCCTCTTCTTTTACTTCATGTGTCTCAGATAGCTTACAACTTCTTTGAGGAGAGGGATTTGATTCTCTCTATTATATGTTGGTTCCTCTGGTTTTTTATTTCAATAATCTCTATTTGAGTTCTGTAACCTACCTTCTTTCTTCGGGTTTATTCAGGTTGCTTCTTACCTAGCTTCTAAGAGGAAGCGTAGGACTTCTAACCACAAGGTTGGCAGTTCAAACCCACAGGCTGCTCCGTTGTAGATGCAGGAGGCTGTCTGCATCTATAAAGATTTACAGCCTTAGAAACCTAACGTAAGATCACTATGACTCAGAATCAAGTGGGTGTTACTGGTCAGAATTATCCTATTTCTGGATCTCTTGCCTTGCTTTGTTTTTAATGTTTCTTCTTATTCTTTTGCCAACTTGAAAGCTTTCAGGTCTTTTCTAACATCTTTATAGTGACTGTGGCAGTCATGTATTCATGATGTCAATTTCATGATTGGGAGGTTGGGGTGGAGGCCACTATGTGGGCATGGCCTTCTCCTAAGGATTCTGGAAAATCTCGTGGTATTTCCCAATTGGAGAAGAGAGACTTGACTCTCAGTCTCTGCGAGTCAGTCTCCTAGATGACAAACTACTGACAAGATGAGATGACAGCATGCTAACCAATCTTGATTCCTGAAGAATGGAGGAGCCAAAGGAGAAGCCACATGGGCTTGCCCTGATGGAACCAGATTTCTGGGACCAGAAAAGCCACAGAGAGACCCCTGCCAGTGCTGAGTTGCTCCCTCGGCCAATGGATACTGCTGATAGACCCTAAACCCTGGAAATGAAGAGCTATGGGGAGACCCCTGCCAGTGCTGGGACACCTCTACTGCACGTGCTTCATGAGTTGGAAGGAGACTTTATAGACCAGTATCAGACATATGGACTAATATTGGACTTATGACTTTAGACTGGACTGGATTGGGATGTTTTCTCAATGTTTCATTCCTCTTATATATAAACTGTGTTAGTCCGGGTAGACTACAGAAACAAACTCATAGACATACATATGGATATAAGGGTAGGGTTTATATACAAAAGAAATGGAACATTGAGAAAGCATCCCAACCCACCCCAGTTCAAAGTCACAAGTCCGATATTAGCACATATGCCCGATATCAGTCTATAAAGCCTCCTTCCGAATCACAAAGTCACAGGCCAGTGGGTGCAGAATCCCGGTGCGGGCAGGAGTCTCCCCAGGGCTCCTCGCTTCCAGGGCTCAGGGTCCATCAACAGCATCCAGTGGCGGCAGAGGCAACTCAGCACTGGCTCTCCACATGGCTTTGTCAGTTTCCGAGGTCTGGTTCCATCAGAGCAAGGTTGTGTGGCTTTTCCTCTGACTCCTACAGCTCCTCGGACACTGCCACCTCGTCTTGTCTGTAATTCATCGTCTCTGAGACTTAACTCCCAACAACTGGGGCAGATAGCTTCTCATCTCCACAAGGGAAATATCGCGAGATTTCCCAGAAGTCTCAGAAGAAAGCCAGGCCCACAAGGAGGCCTCAATGGCTACCTCCAGCTTAACAGACTAGACTCTACCCCTACATCTCAATCATGAAATTAACATAAGCATATGACCGCCACATAAACCTTTCCCTTATATCCATATGTGTGCTTATGAATTTGTTTCTCTAATCTACCTGGACTAACACAGTGACTCTCACAATTCCAATAAGAATCTGTAACACCGTTAAAAGTCCTCTACTGTTCAACAGAATCTGAGTAATGTTAACACCTGAGAACTCTGCTCTCCTGACACCTCTCATACTCGATGCGAAGGTTAGCTCTGTCGGTAGGACCCCCAGAAAGTGTTTCATACACTCCGGGTTCCCTTGGGGCACGTTTCCACAGCTTCCTTCTCTCCTGCGCCTTGGGACATACCAAAAATCATCGACCACAGTCTGAGTTATAGCCATTAGCGTCGATCCGCTAGCGGGAATGCATGGTCGATCGGAAAATGTCTTTATTTCCCCTGCATTTTAGAAACTGACTCAGTGCGTGCTGAACTCCCCACTGCCAGTTATCTTCTCCCGCACGCCGTGTTGCTCCACTGTCTGTCTCTGGCTTCCCTGTCACCATTCTGAAGTCGGCTGTCAGTCTCACAGCCTTCGAAGGGAATCTCTGTGTTTCCCTTCCAGCTGCCTTTGTGGCTTTGTGTCTTCGGTGTTTTTCAGCTCTCATTGTATATGTTCTGGAATAGGTTCACTTCTTTTCTTCTGCTTGGGAAGACACCAGGACTTCTTGAAACTTCTTGAGTGCTCTGAACATTTTCAGAAAAGTCCCAGCCATTCTCTTTCAATATTGCCTCCTCCCATCCCGGTTTTCACTTCTACTTCGGGGGCTTGGGTTAAAAACCACTATCTCTTTGCATCATGTCTTAGAGCCTTCTAGACGTCTCTCTCTATTTCCTGGCTGTCTCTCCATGCTACATTCTGAATCATTTCTTCTGATGTAGCTTCCAGCTTGCTAATTTTCCTCAGTGCTTTGTAATCTTTTTTTTTAAAGACTCTTACTTTAAAAAATGTGTTCTATTTCTATTTTGTCTTTCCAGACTTGTTCAATCAGTTTGGAGGGGAGGGGTTTCAGTTCCTGGGAAAAAAAAAAACACACCCCAATCTTACCTTACGTCTGTAATCCCAGTGAGCAGAATTGTTCTGAATATGTGATGCCGCCCTCTGTCTGTTGCCTGTCGCCTACAGCCCCTCATTTCTCATTTCTGCTCCTGCCTAGCCACCTCTAACTAAGCCCCAGTCATCGTACTTGAGAAGACACTTGCAGGAACCCTTTGAAGCAGAGGATAAAAGTACTACGATGGGTTTCAGGGTGCTTCTCCCTGCCCCCGCCCCCACCCCCAAGTGTATGTCTACCAAGAGTCTCAGGGTGAGGCCTCAATTGGAATAGGGCCCTTTGCCAAAGACATGAAATGACAACTCTCAAGCCGTGACCATCCTGGAGTAGGGGGGACCCTATATAGAAAGGGAGGGAAGATACAAAGCAAAGATGGCCCCACAAAAACGGAGGCAGAGATAGAAGCTAGGCAACCACCCGTCGGGAAACACCAGCAGCCATAAGAAGTTGGAAACAAGGCAAGAATGATGCTCCCCAGAGTCTTCAAAGGCAGCAGTGCCCTGCCAACCGCCGATTTCAGACTTGCAGCTTCCAGAATGATGAAAGCATACATGTGTGTTGTTTTAAGCCACCGAGTCCTTAGTAATTTGTTGTGGTAGCCCTGGGGAACTAATACAGACTTCAAAAAGGATTCTTTTTGCTCCTGCATATTCTAGCCGGGCTCCTACAGGTACTTGCAGACCTGACTGCTGAGACCAAGTGCAAGGTTGAAAGACGCGGGCCACACCGGGCTTTGAGTCCACGATACCCCTGTCCATAGAGCTGGCTGGCTGCCTCTCAGTGAGGCCCTGTGACTCTGGCCTTCAGAGACCCCAGCTACCGTGAGGTGGGTCCCCGCAAGCTTTCCTCGTAAGCATAGGCCCTGTGCTTTGCACTGCCCTCCCCTCTCCTCTGCCTGTAAGATCACCGTTAAAAAGTTTATCTCCTTATTTGGTATACGCTTAGGACAACATTTCATCGATGCCTCCTGGTTTCTATTTTCCTTTCCTCATATCAGCTCTTTGATACATTTTTAAAATTATTTTTAAAAGGTGTTTGTTTGGGCTTTTTTTTTTTTAATAAAGGTAGTTGTTTGGTTTGGTTTGGTTTTTCCAGCAAGAGGGAAAATCTACATGAGTCGCTATTGCTGGAAAAAGGAAGTCCACACTCCAACACCATGCGCATATGTTTCCATGTAATCCCCACCACCTTGTGAAGTGGGTCTTTCAGCTCCAGGACGTAGGTGCAGGGGACTCTGAGAGCTTAAAGAGCTTGGCAGAGACTGTGCAGCTCATGAGGGACAGAGGCAAGGCTGAACTAGGCTCCTAACCTTTCAAACAGCCTTTCAAGTGTTCAGGGCAGCTCCCTCTGAATATTCAAGTGCTGTCTGCTTCCACCATGATGCCCACGGTCCCTGGATAGGGAGGCAGGGGCAGCAGCCAGACATCAACCTCTGGCAGAGACCTTGAGACACAGTTGGCCTCATGCAAGAGGGTCTAGAATGAGTTTGCTCAGACGGACCCTGGAGCCTGCATGTTTCTGCAACCTGGCTGCCTGATAATACCTTTGGCACCTCCCGGGGTAGATGGGGAAATCGAGGCTTCAGACCAGAGTGGGCTCTGCTATTCCCTGGTGCCCACAAGAGGCTGGCATGGAAGGGAGGGGCAGATATACACAGCTGTGATTCTATTTTCAGCCACACGCTGCCCCACTTGTGCCCATCTACCATCTACCAAGGCACCCCCCAAAGAGCCCTCCCTGGGCACACTCTCATCCCCCCCTCTCTCCAAAAGTGCTGTTTCAGAATTCCTTCCTGCCTTTCCTGAGATAGTCCTCAACTGGCAACCAATGTCTGTGTGCCCTGGATGGCAGTCACCAGCCAAGCAAAACACCAAGGAGGACCTCGGCATCTTCTCACTCAACGAGTCTTTTCTTGACCGCTCTGAGACTCGGCCCAATCGGCTCGCACAGGCCCAGGCAGCTCAGCAGGCTCTCTGCAAAGGCCCACGCTCTGGAACCCTGTTAGGGCCCCTTCCATGCTGGATGGGCCACAGAAGACCCCTATGGCCCCAGAGCCACCAGCCTCATGCCTGGCACGTGGCCAGCACTGACACTTGGGCCCCTCTCTCCTCACACAGGAGCAGGGCCGAGCCTTGGAGGTAAGCAGGCCCTGGACAAGAGCTCATTTGTGGGCTGGAGTCCCTGTTCTCTCAAGAGGCTCGGGATGGGGACAGGAAGCCTTGGACTCTGCCTCTGGGTGCTCAGGCTGAGCTCTCCCCCACTTTTAAGTCTTCTTGTCCTCTGATCAACCTCGACCTTGACCCAGCACCCAGAGGCCAGGGCTCTGATGGCACCTCAGCTTCCAGCCATAAGCAGCCCCGCTGGAGGGTGGCTGGACCCCTGCACTCTCACCCACTCTCTTTCCTCCTGCCAATGGGCCCTGACCACCCCCAGGGCCACCTCTGCCACTAGCCACTCCCCAGTGTCTGGAGTGGAGAACCTGGGGTGGGACCGAGAAAAAGCTTGGAGTCTCGGGAGCCCTGGTTCCTTGGCAAAGAACTCTCAGCCCCACCAGGCGGCATTTAATTTCTGTATGCAACAAAATGAAAATAAATTCCAAATCCGAGAAACTGGGTTTGAAATTAACCCCGTGTCCTCCCTTCAGACTGCAGTTCAGCCTGGGTTAGCCTCCCCCTCCCTCATCGCAGGTGTGCACTTAGCTGGTCGAGGCAGAGAAGAAGGCTTTCACGAGACAGACAAGAGGGTGGGTGTGTGCAGCCACACTGGGAGACACACACACCGGAGGGCGAATGCCACAGAAACCAGGCATGGTGGGCAACCTGCCCCGACAAGGAGGACTGGCAGGGGGCTTTGAGAGCAGGCCACCTGTGTGACAGGGGTGCATGACTCTCTGGAAGGTGTTAAGGCCTTCTCTTCTAGCGGAGGGCGGACTCCACAGCTCACCAGCCTGGACGCTGCCCTCCACAGGGGCTGTGAGCGAGCACACAGAGACGATACCTAGAAAGGCTGAGCCTGCAGCTCTGTGGACTGGCACCTGCTGGAGGCAGCCCAGCCCCCTTCCCACAGTCCTAGGTAGAAGAAATCTGGGCTTCTGTGAGGTCAGCAGGGTCACTGGACACCTGCAGGTTTGGAGGGCACTAGCACACTCCTCCACTCTCGCCGAGAAAAGCCTCTCGGGGCAAGTTCCCAGGGCTTGGTGCTGCCCCTGTCCTGACAGGTATATGCATCACAAGAGGGGGCCTTGGGGGTCCGGGGAGACCCTGAGAGCTGCCAGCGGACCACTACATCTTCCAGAGCAGGGCTGGAGCCCACCGAACTCCTAGCAGGCACTGAAGCTTCCCTAGGAATCCAGCCCGGGGCAGGTCCCCCGAGGCTGGACACTGTCTGCATGGACTGCTTTCGATTCGTGGTCATTACATAATCTGTTGTCAATTTGAGACTATTAAAAAAAATGAGCTGATATCAAGGGCTCACATAGAAAGGACGTGTTTTGAAAATAATGACAGCAACAAATGTACACGTGCTTGATACAGTGGATGGACGTGTGGATTGTGAGATGAGCTGGACAGGTCTCCAATAAAATAAAAAATACAGTAACTAATTAAAAATAATAAAAGCAAATAAAATACAAATACAGTGCAACCAAAAGAAACAATCTGGTTGTTAAATGTACAAAGGTGCTTGACCCATGGATGGATGGATGGATGGATGGATGGGTTGTGTTCAGAGATGTACGAGTCCCCGATGAAGTGACTGAACAAACAAAAAAATGAGTCAATGGGGTGGAGCTTAGCCTGTCAATCAGGTCACAACTTGACCTCACGTGGAGGTGTTAAGGAGATAAATAGCGGGCGGGAGGCGGGGCACAGGCACACTCCCTGTGAGACATTTTCTGTTCACAAGCCACATGGAGCTACACTCATGAAGCCGAAGCCTGGGAGCTAGCTGGAGAAACCACGTGGAGACCCACTCCAGCACGAAGACCCTTCCACTTCCACTGGATCCACAAGACTTTCCACCCACTGGCCTGTGACCTGCCGGCATTCAGCATTATCGCATGACTGCGTGAGTCTAAAGAGGACTACTATCAGATACAGGGGCTTAATTCTGAATTTATGGACTTGATCTGGACTGGACTGGGCTGTTTTCTCAGTATGCAATTGTTCTTTTATATAAAGCTCTTTCTTACACAGACATGAGTGTCTATAAATTCGCTTCTCTAGTCCACCCAGACTAACACATAATCCATTTGGGGAGAGGGGAGAGTGCCCGGTCCCAATCTATTCCTCGGGCTGGGTGATCCGAGAGCCCCCAGCAACCTGGGCTGCTCACAGGGAGGTCCCAGACCCACGTAGGGCAGAGGAAAAGTCCCCAATGCACAGAAGGGAACCCAGGAGGGAGCTTACACCCCCCACACACATCTACACTCCCACACACACATTCAGGCCAGTGTGTCTGTGCCCTCTGGCTCCCATGGTATCCTCTCCCCAGATGCAGGCTCCTTGGCTTCACTAATGCCAGGGTGGGCTGAGAGGGTGAGGAGCATGCACCCGGCCCTGCCTCCATGCCAGGGTGACCTGGGCAGCCGTGACTGGGGAGGGGGCTGGGTGGGGCCCCCGGCGACTCTGGTGGAGCCCGCCAGTGTGTGATCCTCTGGCCGCCTCTCCCCGACGGGCCAGCTATCCAGCCCACTTCCCCTGGCTCCTCTACCTCAGGTATCGCTAAGAAAAACAAACGCAGCCTGAGGTTTGACTTTTTCCATTCGCTCGTCCGGGATGCCGGTCCGCGGTCGGGGAGCCGCCAGCTGAGCGGCAGCATTTCCTCCAGCAGGAGGGGCCAGCGGCCAGCCGGGAACCGTGCCTGGGGCTGGGGGGGCTGCGGGTCGCAGGCGGGCAGGACAGCGAGGCCAGGGCGCCGCCCAGCGCAGGGAGAGCCAGAGCTCAGCCACCTGCCTGCCAGGCCGCCCCCCCTCCTCCCAGGAACAGATGTTCCTTAATGATTAACCCCACAGGAAGCACGGGTTAATCATGGCGCAGCCCAGCCTCTGGCCACACTCCGGACGCCTGTGGGTCCGGCGCAGAGCCCACCAGCCTCGAGGCCCAGGCCCCACGCACAGATTTCCCACACGGCCGGCTGTGGCCCCCCTGACCCCTCCACCCCCCTGCTCTCCCTCAAGCCCTCGCCAACTCCCTGCTCCCCACACCACTCAACCTTAAGCCCCAAACAGGGACACGTCTTACCCCATCCAGTAGCCATCCCTAGCCAGACCCAGGCCAGGGTCAGGGCGAGCGGTGGCTCCCAGCACAGGGCTGCCTTCCACACCCTCTGACTCTCCAGCTGAGCTACCAATGCACCTACACCAGCCTTCCATGCCATCCATGCCTGGACGAGAGAGGCAGGCTCCAATCCCCCTCATCCCCGAATCCACCACGCGCCCACAAACCCACCCCGAGTTGCCACTGAGCTCCAAGCTCCAAGTGAGGCCCGAGCACGGATGTCAGGGTCTCCCATCGACTCCTCCACCCAGGTTCCTGAGCTCCACACTGTCTTGGCTTGACGCTTCGCAGCACTTAGACGGGTGGGAGGTCCCGGAGAGCGGGGAGCCCGAAGAGGAAGCAGGCCCCATGGCGCCATCTCCAGCCACTGCGGGGCCAGGGCAAAGCTCTGGTGCACTGCAACCTCGGCGGGCATGGCCCGCCTGGCTGGTGGTGAGAGCTGGCCCCCACCCTGGGCTCTCCAGCCATGCCTCAGTTAGCACCCACAGGCTTCGGCTCAGAGAGGTCACACCGTGTGGTGACAAGCAGCCCTCGCCCCCGAGTGGGTCTCCTGGCACATCAGGTTCCCTACAAGGGGGCAACAACAGAAAACGGACGAGGCCCAGGGGCAGAAAAGGGAGGACCTTCCAGCCACAGCAGGGCACCCTCTGGCTTGAGCAGTCGCTGTCAGACAGTGAGGCCGGAGGCTCACTGTGACTCTCTGTCTCTCACCTCCCAAGGGAAGGCCAAGTCTAGGCGCCGGAGCAGCTGGGTCTGGTGCTGGGCCTTCTCTGCCAGGCTCAGCCAGGGTGGGCACCGTGGGCTGGGCACCCCCGACTGCCTGAGACAATGCACAAAGAAGGCCGGGTGCCCCTCGGGCCGGGGATTAAGGAGAAGTGGAGAGCGAGGCCTGCTCGACAGGTGTCGTCTTTCTGCAGCCAGGAAAGAGGACCCACGCCCGCCGCTCCCTCCCGGCATGCCCGCCCGCCTGCCCAAAGCCTTTATCAGCCCATCTCCCCTCCCCTGGGGCTCCAGCAGCCACGGAGCCGGACCTTCCCCAGAAGGAATCTGTGTGTGTGCATTCTTTTCTGGGAGGAAAAAAAATGATCCACACACTTCTCCTATTGTGTTCACGCGTTGTAAGGCTAAACCCCCTGGAGCCGGGGCCAGGAGACAGCTGGGTGCTCTTGGCCTTGTAGGGCCACCCTGGAAGCCACTGGGAGGCACACCCGTGCCCTGGCCGGTGCCCACTACCCCTGGGGGCTCTGCTGTCAGGCCCGGGCCCAGGGCAGGGACCCAAGCCACACTGGTGGGAAGAAAGGGCTTGTGGAGTGGGTCGGGAGACGAGATTAGGCCCAGCTGTCTCCCTGTGCAGACGGCCGCCGGCACAGGAAGCCCGGGCGGCTGTGGGCAAGACATCTGTTCACACAGCTGAGAGAGCCAGGTTGTCCTCGTTCCAGCCCTCACCTCCAGAGTCTCTGCGCCCCTGTGCACTGGGCATACCCTGCTCGGAACCCAGGGTCCCGGGTCTTGGGCTGACCCCACGTCCCCGCACACACTCAAGTCCATGGCAGTCTCTGGGTTGGGGGTGAGAGAGCCAGGTGCCAGCCTACTTCTGAGGGGGGCGCACATGCACCTCACAGAAGGCTGTGAGTAGACGGACCAGTCTGAGACCTCTCAGGGCAGGCTGGACCAGAGAGGAAGGGACAAAGGGGTTCTTGAAAGAAGCCTTTTGAGAAGCCCAGGGAGCCCCCTACTTAAGAGAGTGAGACACTAGCCCAAGTGTGCCTTTTAGCCTACCTACTTGTAGCCCATTGACAGGTCACCCAGGCCCCTTATCTGAGCAGCACACTCCTCCACTGGCTGCAGAGTTCTGTGAGTGCTGGAATTTCCCCTTCCCCTGTGCTGGGCCATGGTGGGCAAAGCTGGGCTGGACCACACCTTGCCCTGCCTGGCATTTTCTGGAGCTTCAAAAATAAGGCCCACTTATCCCTCTGGGCCCACTGGCATCTCCTGCCAGCTCTCTGGGGGGCCATCACACCTCAGGGTAGACCCATCTCCTGGGCCCCACCCTGTTCCTCTTCACTCCCAGGAGTGTTCTTGCCCCGGGCCTCTTCTCGGCTGGAACTTCAGGGATTGTCTCCCCAAACCCAAATCTGAGCTGCTCTTCTCACACAAGCTCACCTGTCTGCCCAAACTTCTACTGCTCAGGCCCCTGGCCGAGCATCTGGACCTGGGGCCAAGCACCAAGCACTGGTCCCTACCTTCTGCCAGCCCCCTCCTGGCCCACCTCTGTCTCCCACCTCCTCTCTGCCACTCTCAGCCATCCCTGCTGGGTCTCCTTGACAAAGACACCTTCCACTGGAGGACTCCTCGGCAGCTCCCCAGCACCACAGGGAGGCCTGAGCCCTGTCTGTGCCACCTGAAGTCAGGGACTGCATTGCCCCCACTCTCCAACAGCCCTCCAGGTTCTCCCTCACCCACCCTCTGGCCCCTCTGTGGAGCCTCCACACCACCAGATAAGTTCCTCCTGGCACCTGGGAGCCCTGTCTCCACTCCCCACTGAGAGACAGACAAGCATCTCTTGCAAGCAGCCAGGGGCTAGTGCACAGGACCTTGTGGGGAAGGGCAAGACTCATGGTCACATCCCTGGGTACCCAGGCTTGTGAACACGGAAGCAGTGGACTGTGCCTGATCTCTCAATGTGTGGGATTGGAAGGAGCTAGTCAGCCTCCCTCCTGACCCCAGGGGTGTGATGTGCATCTGCATGGAGAACACTGCACCTGCATACAACAGCTGCTCTCAAGAGCCCCCACCCAGGCACCAGGAAACTATGACAGCCAATTCTTCACTGTCCCTACCACCACCACCACCACCACCACCACCCACCACCAAGCCAGAGGAGAGAAGCAGCTCCAGGGAAGTCCCCTGCTGCCCAGGGACCAGCAGGGCTGGGACACCCATAAAAGAAAGCACTGGTGTACCAGTCAGGAGATGGGGGTCTCCTAGGTACACGGATATAGCCTGTCTATATAAAGAGTTCTCACAGCTCAACAACAAAAAGAACAACAGCCCAGTTTTTAAAATGGCCAAAGTCAAGTACTCCTTCAATGCAAGAAGGCTTTGTTCTATTAAACTGGCATTCTATGATGCTCATCTTCCTGACATGATCGATCACTGAAGACAAAGCAGGTGCATAAGCAAATGTGGTGAAGAAAACTGAAGGTGCCCGGCTACCAAAAGATATAGCATCTGGGGCCTTTAAAGCTTGAAGATCAACAAGCAGCCATCTGGCTGAGAAGCACGAAAGCCCACATGGAAGAAGCACACCAGTCGTATGATTACAAGATGTCGATAGGAACGGGTATCGGGCATCAGAGACCCAGAACAAAAAAAATAAAATCATTGTGAATGAGGGGGAATACAGAGTGGAGATCCAAAATCCATCTGTAAACAATTGGACATCCCCTCACAGAAGGGTCACCAGGAAGAGATGAGCCAGTCAGGGTGCAGTGTAGAACAAAGGAAATATACAACTTTCCTGTCCTTCTTTAAAACTTCCTCACTTCCACTATCATGACCCCAATTCTACCTTATAAATCTGGCTAGATCGGAACATGTACACTGGTACAGATAAGAGCTAGAAACACAGGGAATCCAGGATAGAGGCACCCCTCAGCACCAATAATGAGAATAGCGATACCAGGAGGCGAGGATGGGAGTGGGGATTGAAAAGGGGAACGGATCGCAATGATCTACATATAATCCACCCCACCCAGGAGGACAAACAACAGAAAAGTGAGTGAGGGGAGGCAGCAGTTGGTTTAAAACATGAAATATAATTTATAAACTATCAAGAGTTCATGAGGGAATAGGGGAGGGGGGTGGAGGGAATGAGCTGACAGCAAGGTACCAAGGGCTCAAGTAGAAAGGAAGTGTTTTGAGAATGATGACGGCAACAAATGTACAAATGTGCTTGACACAATGGATGGATGGATGGTGCTCAGAGCTGTTCGAGCCCCCAGTAAGAGGATTTTTTTAATGTCAAAGGATTTAAACAGACTGAGCCCTGGTGGCGTAGTGGTTGTGCGCAGGACTGTGGCCCACAGGGTTGACAGTTCAAATCCAGCAGCAGCTCTCCAGGAGCAAGGCTGGGCTTCCTACTCCCACCAGGGCAGTGATGTCACCAAAAAAAAAAAAAGAAAGAAAGAAAGAAACAGGATTTAAACAAACATTTCTCCAGAGTAGACACACACCTGATAAGCACATGAAAAGATGCTCAATGCCATGAGTTTTGAGAGTACTACAGATCAAGACCACAATGAGACCCCACAGCACCCCCACTCTGGTTGCCAAGCTTAGAAAGATGGATCAGAGGGAGTGTGTGCAAAGAGGCTGAGAAATTACACAACTGGGAAGATTGGTAACACATGCAGCCACTGTGGAAAACAGTTGGCGACACCCCCCCCCCCAAAAAAAAAAAAAACAATCACAGAGTTGCCACGTGACCTGGCAAGGCCATCAGAGCAGTGTTATTCACAGCAGCCAAAAGGTAGAAACAGTCCCAGTTGTCTATGAGCCAATGATAAGGGGATAGATAACATGAGACGCAGCTGTGCTGTGGAATATTATACAGCCCATAAAAAGGAAGGTGGTTCTGAGACATACAGCAGGGATGTCCCCTCAAAAAGCATACTGCTGAATGGAAGGAGACTGTCACGAAAGGTCATAGATCACATGATTCCACTTGTATGGCATGTTTAGAACAACAGTTCTCAACCTGTGGGTTGCCAGCCCTTGGGAGTCGAGTGAGCCTTTCACCATTCTCTAACAGTAGCAAATTTACAGTTGTGAAGTAGCAACGGAGTCACCACAACATGAGGAACTGTATAAAAGGGGTCGTGGCAGTAGGAAGGTTGAGAACCACTGGCCTCGCACAAACAAACCATGGAGACAGAAGCCAGCTGGTGGTTTTCAGGGCTGGGGAGAGTTGGGAATGGAAATGACTAATGGAGGCAGGCTCCTTCTGAGCTGATGAGAAGGCTCTGGAATGAGATCATGGTGGGTTGCGCAGTCTTGTGACTGTCCTGAAACCACCGAAGGGTACACTTCAAAAGGGTAGAGCTTTATGGTGTGGAACGGCATTGCAATGACCCAAAGAGACAAGGCTCAGAGGCCTGCCTGGTACCAAACCCACAGGATACAGGGCAGGCAGCCCACCCAACCTGGGTCTGCCACTGATGGCCTCGCAGCACCCTTCCTGCCACACATGGCTGGCAGCCTTTAGTTCTAAGCCAGGACAGAGGCCCTTCAGGCTCAGTCCTGCCTCCTAATTGGCACTGGTGGCAAGGCTGCATGTAACCAGACCAGGGGGACCAGCCCACAGAGCCCCAGGAACCCGAGGCAAAGCCTCAAAACAGTCTACCGAGGCGCCATGATCAAGGCAAAGTGTACATGAGTAGCAGAAAGAGAGCCTCGGAGTTTAGGGCACTTTCCACATCTTTTAAAGGAAAAAGGTAGGCGAGAGGCCTCCGGTCACTGCTTTGTCCAGTCAGCCCGGCCAGCTTCCTCCGGCCGGCCGGCCTCCTGGAGGACCTCGCCAGAGCTGGCAGGCTCTGCGGACTCTCTAAGAAAAGGGCAGCAAGGTCCTAAGGAACTCGGTCACGGACAGCACAGCCTGCGGCCCGCCTCTAGGCTTGCAGCCCCACCGTGGAGGAGAAGGTCAGAGAGAGGCCAACTGCCCCCCAACAAACCCCAACCATTCTCTCTAAGCCCACCCCCAGCCCTAATTCTACATCTGCGGGGAATGTGCGGGCAGCGTGCCCAAGGGTCTGGACTTGGCTGGCCCAGACAGGAGACAACTCCCCACGCGTGCCCCACATTGCATGCACACAACCTTCCAGGCCCCTTAGCTCACCAACCTCACATGCCAGCCCTGGTGCCATGTGGGTACCAGAAGCCCCTGGTCACAGAGGGGCAAACCAACATCGTCAGCCCACCCAAGTTCACTGTCCACAGCCTCCAATAGGGATGCAGTGAATCCGAGTCCCCATCTATATCCTCAACTTGCCATGTGACCTTGGGCCAGCCCTTCTGCTCAGGGCTCTGACCAGCACCTCTGCCAAAAAAGGCCAGCAGATCAAACCAGCGAAGGCCCCTGCAGTACAGGAATCAGAGTGGCCTTCAAAGGAACCAGAGGGAAATACCACCTGCTAATCAAGCCAAGGAGGTACTGGGGCCCAATACAAGAATATGGAGATGGGAATCCCCTTGTCCCCAGCGAGGAAGCCTGAAAGGGTCTGGGCTGGTGACTAGAGGCTGCAGAAGAGGGCAGGAGGAGCCAGGCAGCCTCGGGTAGGATTGCAGGCTGGGGGAGGGGGTGGGGAGGGAGCACTTGGCCACGTGACGCCTCCCCCAGGCCAGCCTCGCTAGGTTTCTGGGCTGTAACTGGAGCTGCGTTCTTGCCTGGGAGCCTCCGTGCCAGGCAGAGCTTTCTGAGGGGGGAAGGGAATGAGGAGGCCTGGATGGAGTCCCTTCCTCCTACTCTCTCCACACTCCTGAGCTCCAGGACAAATCCTGCAGCGCCTCAATGTCACAGAAGACCTAAGAGAGAGGGCCTTGACCCCCTTGCCCCTCCAGTTTCAGCCTGGCCCTAAGGTCTTAGTCCCATCTTCTATCTCCTCTTCCTACCTCCATACCAGGCCCTTTGCTGAAACAGGAGACAGTCTCAAACTGTCCCAGAAGGTCACTGTCATAGAGTGCTGTCTTCTCTTCCCCTCCACCAGTGGTTAGTGGCCTCTGCATGGTCAGGGACCTCCTGGCCGGCAGTCCCCTCTAGCCCTCTTTGGGTCCCAGTTGGCACTTATCTTCCTCTCCAGGACTGCTCCCACCTCCTGGTTGGTGGAGGTCCCACTTTCTGTCCCCCAGGACAGTATGGTTCACCCACCCCATGTAACTACAAAGAGAGGCACTCTAGTGGGCAGGGCTCAGAGGAGTGCCTCCGCCCCGGGAATGAGTCCTGAGGGACCAAGCAGAGGTCAGAGAACTGCCCAGAAGTGCCACCAACACTTCTGAAGCTCTTCCGAGCTGCAGCACAGGGAAGGTCTCCTGCAGTGAAGCTAAATGCATACAGCAGAATAGCAGAACCCAACACCTGGGGCACAGAAGAAAGAGGAGCACAGTTCTGAGCCTTAGGGTCACAGACCACCAGAAGGTTCCCCAGCACATATTTGAGGGAGGCACCGGGCAGCAGCGGCAGCAGGGAGCATGCATGCAGAGAAAGCCAAGGGGCAAAAACCCGGGTGCAGACAGGCGAGGCTGTATGAAAAGCTGGGGAGCAGCTGCATGTGCTGAGAGCGGGAAGGCACAGTTGGTCCACAGGGCTGCTCAGTGACTCACCATGGACCTGTAGCCAGAGAGCCCATCCTCCGACCCTCCCTCCTGCCCCCCAGAGGGGGAGGGGGGGTAACTGGGGACGCCCTTGAGTGACTCTAGGGGATTGACTACCCTCCTCCCAGCAGAGGCCCTAAAGGGTTTAATACACAGTGGGCCTGGGTCCCTGCAAGAGCGTTTGGGGGTAAAGCTCCAGGGCAAGGAGACGTGGAGCTGACCCTGGAAGACAACCCAAGAGAAAGGAACAGAAGGAGAAGAAAGGGGGAGAAAGAAAAACACAAAAGGAAAGTTTCCCATGAAAATATTTTATTTTCTTTGAGAACAGGATACACCTGCAGGGCTCCTCGGCCCAGTCGCCTCTCCCCGCCCAGGCCGGCGCCACATTCCTGGGCCAACGGGGCCCTCTGCCGGCCAGGCCGCTGAGCGCGGGTGCCCCGGGCCAGGGCCAAGGAACAGGTGACAGGCGGAGGGCGGTGGCCAAGGAGCGCCCGCCGGACGCCCGGAATAAGGTCTGGGACGAGCGGGAGGCTTCGCTTCCTAGGGGTGGCACCCAGAGGAGGCGCCCGCGGCGGGAGGTAGGGAAGGGTAGGGGAAACCCGCCTCGGTGCCACCCTGAACCTCGGTGCGTAAAGCGCAGCCTGGATCGCTAAAAGTCGGTAGGTGCGGACATCCCGGATCTGGGAGAGAGGAGGGAAGGGTGGAGGGAGAGAAGGAAGGAAAGGCGGCGAGAGACGCGCCAAAACCACAGTCAGCCGCAAACTGCTGTTGCAGAAGAAATGGGAGCGCGGAAAGCGGCCCCGGGAGACCGCGGGGAGGCGGCGGCGTGGCCTCGGCCTCGGCCTGGCGCCGGGCATTTAGGACTTCGCTGCCTGACGCGCGGTCGGGTCGGGTCCGACAGCCGCGCTCTCACGGGCCGGGGGCGGCGTCAGAAGCAAAGCACAAGAAAAATAAATTCCTCCAGCTTGGAGCTTTTTTTTTTTTCCCCCTTTGGGGCTCGGTGCAAGAAACATCTGGATTTTGTACGTATTTTTCTGTTGTTGTTAAATTAACTTCTCGAGGAGGAAAAGGAGGGGGAAGCTGCAAGAGGGGTGGGCACGGGCCGAGGAGCTCGAGCCGTTTGGCAAGAGGAGGCGGCCTACGCGACGGGGACCCGACGCAGCCCCAGCGCGCCGGGCGGTCCCGCGCACGGCCACGACCACTCCAGGGTCACTAAGAACCGCGGCCCCGTGAAAGCCCGTCGGGCACGCAGACACCCCACCCCCGCCTCCCCGCGGGAACACCGACCGACCCACCGACCGACGGACGCGCGCACCCCAAACAAACAGCCCCGAGCAACCCCGGCGGCCCCTGCCCAGCCCCGGCCCTGGGCACCTGACCTGACCGCTGCCCCCGGGAGCTCGGGAGCCACCTACACCGGCAACTCGCCGGCGCCCCGGCCCCGCGGCGCGCCCGCAACTCTGCCCGGGCCGGAGAGCGGCACCTACCCGAAGTAGGCGGCCGAAGGGCGCAGTGCAGCGAGAAGCAGCGTCAACGCGAAGGACGCGGTGAGCCAGCGCGCCAAGAGGGGCCCATCCAGCATCTTGCTGCGCCGCGGCGGCTGACCATCTCGCTCCCCCCGGCTCCGCGCAGGGCGCGACGCCGGCCGCCGCCCTCTTATAGCGCCCGGAGCGCTGGGGGCAGCCGGGGGCGGGGCCGCGCCCGGCCAGCTGGGCCCGCCCCGCCCCGCGCCCGGGGGAGGGGGAGCAGGCGGGGTGGGGGACGCGGGCCAGGGGTGGGACCGAAACCCGAGCTGAGCCGGGCCCCGCCCGCGCCTCCTCCCGGCCACTCGGGGCCCGGGGCGCCGCTTTGGGGGCGGGGTAGGGCGGGGCCTGGGGCGGGCCCGCCCCGTAGGTGGGGGAGTTCGAAAGCGCGGTGGAGAACCCAGCTGCGGGGAGGCTGGGCCCGGGTGGCGGGGCCAAGAGTGGGGGACTCCAGATGACCGTTGTGGGAGTTGGGTGTGATAGGGAGGGCACGTTGGGAGCGGGGGGCGGGGGCGGGGTGCTGGCGGTTCTGGAGGTAACTCGCCCGGGGCGGGGGCGGAGCTGGAATCTGGGACGCCCTGGCTGGGGCCACAGGGGACACCTGGCAGCGCGCCCGGAGCTGGAGCGCTGTTCGGGTGTTCCCCAAGGAATCTACGTGAGAAGGGGGAAAAGAGCCCGCAGGTAACCCCCACGCCCCTATGCAAAGCTGGAATGCTTAATGATCAGGGCCTTCCCAATCCAGCTTGTCGTCCACTATTGGGCCCCGGAATGTGGCGATGTGAGCAGGTGAGCGCCAAGGTTCAACTTTTGGGGACTTCGGATTCTCTATCTTTAAATGAAGGGAGGTGCTGTGGTGGGGCCTGAAGCCACTGTCCATACTGTCTCCTGGATAGCCTCGTTCTCGAAGCCCTCCTTCCTGTCTGTGCAGCAGGGACAAGGAGGCTGAGCAGGCGCTGTCTTAATGAGCCAGAGCCCCCAAGGAAAGTGAATCCAGAGAACCTCTGACGCAAGGTCTTCTCAGAGAATCCCAAACCACCTTAAAGCACGAGAGAGATATAAACATAAATCACCAGACAATGGAGTGTGCTGCAAGAGAACCCTTGCCCGCGCCCCCCACCCCCCACCCACCCCCCGCCCCCAGCTTGTCAGCAGTCTAGGCCTGCCACTCCATGGGCTAGGCCCACCCCACACTATGGGGCAGCACAGCTGACTCCTCTCTGGGCAGCAAGACACTAACGATCAGTTCAAACTCAGCTCCTACCTCTATAAGAAACTGTCTGAGCCGTCTGAACTTGGAAGGGGCAAGTGGACTCTTGGACTCCGCTCCAGGACAAAGGGAACCCTGACCATTGTCAGCAGATAGCTAGCAGAGTGCGGAAAGGAGGAGGGCAGCCCCCAGCCCTGTGACCTGTGTAAAGCACTTCCTCTCTGGACCTCGGCTTCCCCACCCAAGACCCACTCAACTCCAAAGAGCAGTGATTTTCCCCTCAAGCTGTGATGTTGCCTCAAGCCCCCATTCCGGGCACCCGTTGAACCTACCCCTGAGAACTTTCCTGTGGGCAGGGGGCTTTCTTTTATCCTCCCACCCCCTTCTTTGCACCTCTGCTGGGCACCCCTGAAACTCCAAGTTGCTGGCACCGCAAAAGGAACACCAGAGGTAGCCCTCCAGCTCCTGCAGCCCACCCTGCCCAGCCCACCCAGGCAGTGGGGATAAGGGGAAGCTGGCCCTCCCACTATTGGGGGTCAGGTGTCTCAGCCCACCCCCAGAGCTTCCAAACTGAAGGTCTGCTTCCCCGCACCCGGGAAGTAAGAGGCTGCCGATGGGGAACCACAGGAGGCAGGGAGGAAGAGAGACGCCAAGCGATGACATGTTTAAAGGCAAGGAGATTGCTTCCAAGAAAAATGATGTGTGAGATTGTAAATGTGTCTCTGGAAGGCACTGCAGGCATTAAAAAGCTCCCTTCACGGGAGAGTGAAGGTTCTCACAGCAGCCACCCAGGGCGTCCCTGAGGAAGACGGCGGGCCAGCAAGGGGTTCTTGTCCCAACCCAGGAACCACGGAGCTCTTGGTGGCCCCCATGCTGGAGAGATGAACCAGAATTTATATACTTGGGAAGGGAAGGTAGCCAGGGTGGGCAGGTGCCAGGGCCTAGCTGGAATATCCTACTCCCCTCCGCCCCCCCCCCCACACACACCCCACTTGAAGCGCCAGCACAAGGAAAGACTCAGAGCTTCTCTTACCCAGTCCATTGTGGCTGGGCAGTGGGAACCAAGGCTGGGAGAAGACCAAACCTTTGCTGGGATTACACAGTGAAACTCCAGCTCTCCAACTAGAATCCTGGATGAAAGCCCATTCCCCAGCCAGCACCACTGTTTGGGAATGGTTAGAGATGCCCACCCCCAGTCCCTACTCCTCCTCGAGTAGATGGAGCCGTCAGCATGAGCACACTTGTATACACACACACACACACACACACACACACACACGCTCTCCCACAAAGGAGGTGTTCCCCATCCTCTCTCTGAGACCCTTTGCACTGCAGTCTGCCCTCACCACCTGCACTCCTTGCAGTTAGACCTTCTCAGTGACACTTGCCCCGTCCTGCCCACCCACACTGCCAAGTAGAGCTGCCCTGAAGCAACTGAGAACTGCTCAGCCACCTCAGCCTGGGTGTTGCCCTCTCTGGACGCTGGCCTGCCCCTCCTGTACGTAGCATCTGTGCCTCCCTGCCAGGTCTCCTGCTTCCTCTGTGGGGACCACCTGCCTGCAGCTGCAGAATCCTCCACAAAGTATTGGTTGGCAATCATGGGGAGCTGGCATCTGGTTAGGCAGTATTTGCTGCCAGGACTGAGCCATGGTCCTAGAAGGCTCAGGGCCATGGTCTTTCCCATCTGTGGTCCAGAGCAACAGCAGACAATAGGTGGTCCCTGCATGCACATTTTTAAACATGTGAGGCCCCCCCACCCCCATATTTTGCTTCAACCAAGGCAAATCCCAATTGTCCTTCCTGCCACATGGGAGCATCTGCCCTCCATGGGGAGCCTGACTACCCTTTTCAAGGGAACAGAGGCCCCCCCACCTCAGAGGCCAGCACCTGGAACAGATGACTCCCCTCAGGAAGGGGCGCCATCTCCAGGATAGTTCAGCCTGAAGTGAGCAGAGGGGCCCAGCAGAGAGCAAGGGAAAGAAGTGGATGGTGACAGTGGAATGTGGGAGTCAGGTTATCATAGCGCAGGTGACCACCACAGGGGCCACACCATGGATTCCAACGAAGGAAGGACCTCTAGCGTGACCTTCTGTCTCCAACAGTAAACTGAGTCCCAGAGAGCAGATCATGGGGCAAATGAGGGGGACGCTTGGCTCCTACCTTCTGCTTTCTCATGGAAGCAAAACCACAAACCACCTCTTCGGTGTTTGGGTTGAAAGGGCAGATTTCCTCTGGTCTGGACGATTTACACTGGCATATTGCAAAATGGCTCACCTAGGAAAATCTTGGGCCAAGGAGCTTTCATGCTGAGAGCATCGGGGCAGGTTGTAGAATCGTGGTTGGCTCGGTGGAGAAGAGGAGAGGGCAGAACAGGCTCCCTGGGAACCCAGGCTGAGAGCACCTGCCTGGGGAGAGGAAGAGAGGTGGCTGCAGGCTGCAAATGGACATTGTTTCTGCCCCCTGTGCACCAAGCAGACAGTGGGGTACAGTGATGATCAAAGACGCCAGAGGTGCGGTCCCAGGGCACATGTCAGCACTAAGGCAGCGTGTGTGTGTGTGTGTGCTGAAGCAAATCCCACATCTGCAGTCATAAACACAAAGGCTACCACCTTCTCCAGATCCAGGCGCTCTGGCAGAGGGCCCAAGCCAGCGACGGCTAGAATCCCAAACTGCCTGGAGTCCTGGCGTGCCACACAGGCTGTGGGGAGGGACAGCCCCACCTGGGCCCTCAACCCTCAGCATTTTTCAAAATTGCACCAACTCCTCAGTGTCTGTGAACTGCCACAGGCCAGGTTGGGAGCAAGCCGCCAGCTTCCCCAGAGCAGGACCACCCTGAATTCAGAAAGGGATTCGGGACTCTGCACTCGGCACCCAGAGAGAGGCAGAAACAAGTGTTCCAGAGTAGGAAAGGTACAGGGAGGCAAGACTCGTGGAGCCAAGTTGTGTCTAGACCCATCCCGCCACAGTGACCACCCTCCCGATGCCCTTCTGCAGCTCCCTGTGCCCATGGCAACCTCACCATCCAGAGACCCCTCAGGATCGGCAGTGCCTCCTTCCACTCAACCAGCCCACTCTCCTTACTCCGGGGGGGAGAGCAATTCCCTGGAGCCGCCTGCTAAGACAGCGGTTCTCAACCTGTGGGTCGAGACCAACGACCCTTTCACAAGGATCACACGATTTATAATAGTAGTGACATTACAGTGATGAAGTAGCAATGAAAATAATTTTATGGTTAGGGGAGTCACCACAACATGAGGAACTGTATTAAAGGGTTGGGCCATTAGGAAGGTTGAGAACCTTTGTGCTCAGACCAGGCTTGGTAGTAAGAAACATACCCCTCTATGTGCCTCAGTTTCCCATCAAGAAGATCCTAGTGCTCCCTGAATCTTCTGGACCAATGCTATGTGCCTGTGCTCTGGAGGCTGCCAGGAAAGGCCTCGTGTGGAGGGAGGAGTTCTTCTCTGGGGTGGTCTGGGAAGGAGGGGGACAGGCAGCTATCAGGAAACATTGCCTAATGGGGAAGGTAAATGAGGCCAGGCAGGGGGTCTCCCTCAGGGAGAAGGCAAAAACCCACTCATGAGTCATTTGAAATGGAGCTGGACAAAGAGCTGAAGGAGAAATTATCCCGCCCAGCCTGCCAGCCATGGACAGAATGACCTCATGGTGTGTGTGTGTGTGTGTGTGTGTGTGTGTGTGTGTGTGTGTGTGTGTTAGAAACAGACAGAGGAACCCAGGGCTCACCAACTGGCCTTCACCATGGCCTCTCCTTGTGGGGCCAGGCTGCCCCCTGCGGGTCAGCCTGGGAAGGGACTGAACTGAGCACTGTCTTCGAAACACCACTAACTAGGTAGGCATCGTGATTACTGACGTAGATGAGAAAAATGTCTGTTCACACCACCGTGTTCGCCTGTGAAGTTCATCCAGGAGGCCTGACTGTATCATAAGCATTTTTAAATCATTTCCAATTAAAAATGTTTTTAGCCTGGGGAGAAACAGATTCCTTGGTTTAGTGTAAGAAGTCACAGAGAAAGCCCCTTCACCCAGGGATGGAAATCTTATCAAACTCTGGTGCCGCGTCCCAGCCAGGATGTTGACATTGATGCAACCCACTGGCCTGACTGAGATCCCACCAATCGTAAGTGTACTCAGGTAAGGACTCACCTTCTTTCTTAGGCATATGGATAGCCAGTTTCCCCAGCCCTGTTTGCTGAAAAAGGCTGTGATTTCCCAATTGAGTAGTGTTGGCGCTCTGATCAAAAATCAATTAACCACACATCTGAGGATTTGTGTAAGTGAGCTCTGTTCTTTTTCATTGGTCTATATGTCCATCCTTACTTAATGTATTTAGTTCAATACAATTGTATCACGTGAAGATTTGTATATTTCTCATTATAGTCCAAAACAGTATTATCATTACCACACAGTTCCCCCATATTTCCATTTTATAACACCCCTACCACAGGCTTGAATATCCATGAATCTCCATCTCTGTAATTTTATTGTTTCAAGAATACTATATTAGGGATGAGCCCCAGTGGCATAGTGGTTGTGTGTGGGACTGCGACCCACTGGGATGGAAGTTCGATCCCAGAGCTCCACGGAGCAAAGGCTGGACCTCCTACTCCCACCACCTGAGGGCAGTGATGCCCCCCCCCCAAAAAAAAGAATACTATATTATATGGATCACATTATATGTAACCTTTTTAAAAAGTTTAATAAATAATTTTACTGGGAACACTTACAGCTCTCATAACATTCCGTGCATCAGTCGTATCAAACATATTTGTGTATAGGTTGTGGTCGTCATTTCCAAAACATTTTCTACTTGAGCCCTTGGTATAAGCTCCTCTCTTTTTCCCCTCACTCCTCTACCCTCCCACCCTGGTGAACACTTGTTCAGTTATATCTTATTATTATTATTTCATATCTTACACTGTCCATTGTCTCTCTTCATAGGTAACCTTTTGAGATTGGCTTTCTTCACTCAGTTTCATCCGGCTTATTGAACATGTCAATCATTTGTTCCTTGTTATTCTAAAGAAATATTAAGGACAACAGAGAACTGTTTCCAGGTTTGCGTTATTACAAATAAAACTGCTGAACCAAATATTCAAGTTTAGGTTGTTTCTAATACCTTTTTTAAAAAACGTGTGGTAGAATATAGCCCTCTTTTCTATTACCATTGAGTCAATTTCAGTGCATCCCCACAGAGTAGAATGACTTCATAAGGTTTCCAAGACAGTAATCTTTACGGAAGCAGACTGCCACGTCATTTCCCCAGGGAGTGGCGAGTGGATTCAAACGGTTGACCTTTTGGGTGACAGTGGGGCACTCACCCATTGCATTCCCTGGGCCCCATGTGGTCACATGTGCATAACATAAGCTTTACCACTTCAAGCATTTTTTTGGCATCACTGCCCTCTGGTGGTGGGAGTTGGAGGCCCAGCCTTTGCTCCTGTGGAGGTGGAATTGAACCTCCATCCCAGTGGGCTGCAGTCCCGTACACAACCACTACGCCACCGGGACTCAGCCCCACTTCAAACATTTTTGAGTTCAACACATTCACACTCACTCTTCCTAGGTTTGTCATACTGTGGTGGCTCACATATTTCTCCAAAAACTATGCCAGCAACATCTTTTTCTACTTATTTATTTTACAGAGCTAATGATAATATGTATTTGTAAATGGATTTTTATCTTCTTTTTTCCCAGATCATTTTATTAGAAAAAATCCAGACATCATACCATTCCACAGTTCAATCACATCAAGCAGTGTTGTACAATTGCTAAGACAATCAGATTAAAACTATCTTCTTTCTTCTTGAACTCCACGATACCAGTTCCCCTCCCTTCCTCACCTTTCCTACCACCCCACCCCCACCCCCCCAAGAATCCTTATTCTAATTTTTGTCTCTATAGGTTCATCAATCCTGGGGTTCATATACTGAAAAATAGAAAAACACCTAACAAAAATTCAAGAAAGCTACTCACAATGGCAAAATACATCATAGATAAATCCCAATATGAAAAAAAATTAAAACTACAGAAAATGTTGCAAACGCTATCAAGCACAAAGTGTATCAGTGACAAGGTTTGCACTGTTTGGGTCAGGTTTATCATCTTAATCTACTACTGTCATCTCTCCAATAATCTCTGTTCGGTAACCAGTTTACTCCAAGCCTTCAACTATGGTTACAGGGAATTACCAGAGGTTTATTTCCTGTGTAGATCTCACAAATGTATTTTGGCCTTCCATTGGCATTGATAGCCTCCTGCAAATCAGAATCTCGCATTTTAAGGTCTGATACGATTCCTTCCCTGAGCTTTGGACTGTATAACTTACAATCCTTGCATCATGGATGAACCAAATATTCAAGTGGTGCTTCTTTCATGTGGGCTTAGTTATCTCACTTAAATGTTTTTTTGTTTGGAAGTGAGCCTTTAGGACCAGAAGCTATTCTGTCTGATAGCTAGGCACCATCTACTTTCTTCACCACAGTTTTCTATAGCACAGTTATCTTCTATGTTTCCTTCAAGGGGGCCAGTATTCAGCAGGGTCATATTGTAAGAATTAGTTGTTCTTATATTGGAGCTGGGATTAAGTGAAAGTCCAAAATACATTCCTGGATTTGTGTGTGGCTTTTTGTTTTTGTTTTTTGGCATCACTGCCCTCTGGTGGGAGTGGGAAGCCCAACCTTGCTCCTGGAGAGCTGCTGCTGGATTTGAACCGCCAACCCAGTGGGCTGCAGTCCTGCACTCAACCACTATGCCACCGGGGATCAGCCTTGTGTGTGTATGTGCTTTTATCTGCCTCTGACTCCCCTTAGAGACCTCCTTGTTTTATAGTAGAGAATCTTATCAAGCATCTCCCTGGCACATACAGACCTTCTGTTAATAATGTCATTGATTAGCCCATGATTCTAACTTTTAAAACACTGTTGAGATAAGGAGATTAGACTATTGTAGACTAACTCCATATCACAATACCTGAATTGCTCACCTGCACAGAATAAATCCTTACATGGAGGGACACTATTTACACAAACAGTGGAAGTTGGTTGCCAGGGAAGAATTACAATAATATTCACTGACTGTCAATCATGGGTCTGCCAGAATAATACATATCTTAAAATAGTAAGTGGGGCATTGGTGTACTAAGTCAATCTTAGTCTGCCTACCAACAGTTCAATACTCTTGGTATAACTGTCTTCTGCTTCTTCATACACATGCAATTTCAGTCTTCAAGTCCTGAAGTTACAGGAACTTTCACATTGAATCCCTCTGGTATGGTCTTTGGATCACGTTGTGTGTCTTGAAGATCCAGGATTCAATGCCCCAGTGTTTTATGACACTTAACCTAGGTCCCAACCACCAACATTTTAAATATAAGCAGGATCACTCATCATCAACATGTTTCATCAGGGTTCCAGACTAAGACAGACTTGACAACCAGACAAGTTGTGGTATGACATGAAGAACATCATACGTGAAGAAAGCAAAGGGTCATTTCAAAAACAGGAAAGGACAAAAAGATAAAAATGAATGTCAGGGGCTGAGCCCCGGTGGCGTAGTGGTTGTGTGCGGGACTGCGGCCCACTGGGATGGAGGTTCAATTCCAGCAGTGGGACTGGGATTTCTACTCCCACCACCAGAGAGCAGTGATGCCCCCCCCAAAAAAAATGAATGTCAGAAGAAACTCTGAAACTTGCTCTTGAATAAAGACTAACTAAAGTGAGAGGGAGGTGGGGAGTGATGAAGAAAAAGAGCTGAACAGAAGATTTCAAAGGGCAGCCCAAGAAGACAAGATAAAATGACATAAAGGGAATATGATGCTTGGGATTGCTCGAGTTGAAAGAACAGAAGAAAAATGTCAAGGCTTAAGTTGTAATATTGAAGGACTCCATGGGGGAAGTCCTGGTGGTGTTTTGGGCTAGGCATTTGGCTGCCAAGCACGAGATCAGTGGTTCAAACTCACTCACTACTCCATGGGAGCCAGATGGTACCAATGGGTTCTGTAAAGGTTGAACGTCTCAGAAACCCTATATCGGGTCTCTATGAGTTAGAATCACTATGTGTCGGGCCTTAAATAGAGTCACTATGAGTTGGCAGTGGGTTTTGGTTTGGGAGGGGCAAAATATTGAAGCACACAGGCATCACCTAAAGAAAAAACAATAGAAAGAACATAAAGAGTCACTATACAAAAAATAATTGATCAGCATTCCGCCATTTCACCAGGTAAAGAGCATATGATTAATGACTAATAGTTTTGAAGTAAGAAATCCAAGTTGTACTGAATACGTTGGCATAAACAAGGTTCCAAGAATTGATGGATACCGAGTAAGACACCTTACTTCCCCCATGGAGTCCTTCAATATTACAACTTAAACCTTGAAATTTTTCTTCTGTTCTTTCAACTTGAGCAATCCCAAGCATCATATTCCCTTTATGTCATTTTATCTTGTCTTCTTGGGCTGCCCTTTGAAATCTTCTGTTCAGCTCTTTTTCTTCATCACTCCCTACCTCCCTATCACTTTAGTTAGTCTTTATTCAAGAGACATGTCTGTGCCAAGATATTTAGACGGCCAAGCCAAACAACTGGAAGAGATCCATATTTGTGCCCATATCAAAGACCCACCAAATTATGGAAAATATAGAATATCATTAATATCGCTTGCAAGTAAATGTTTGCTGAAGATAATTTAAAAAAAAATAATTTTATTGGGGGCTCTTACAGCTACTACAACATTCAGTACATCATCTGTATCAAGCACATTTGCACACATGTTGCCACATACATTTCCAAACATTTTCCACTTGAGTCCTTGGTACAAGCTCCTCTTTTAAAAAAAATTTTAAAAATTCCCTTTTCCCCTCACCCCCTTTTTTTAATGAATCATTTTATTGGGGGCCCATACAACTGCCATCACAATCCATAGCAACATCAATTGTATGCAGGCCACTTTTACACACCCATTGCCATCATCACTCTCAAAACATTCTCCCTCCCTCCAGGCCCCCCAGTATCAGCTCCCTATATTATCCTTCCTCCTCCCCTTCCCCTTGAACCCTTAATAATTTACAAATTATTTTTTCATCCTGTACACTGTACAATGTGTCCCAACACTCGCTTCCCTGTTGTCCGTGTCCCAGAGAGGAGGTTACGTGTAGATCCTTGAAGTTGGTTCTCCCTTTCTATTCCTTCATCTCTCCACCCTCTTTGTATTACACTCATATTACTAGTCTTGATGGATCATCTATCCTAAGTTTCCCATGTTTCCAACTTCACTGTACATCTCCTGGTCTAGCTGGATTTATGTGGTAGAATTGGGGTCATGATAGTGGCTGGGAGGCAGCATGGGAACTAGAGGAAGGTTGCATATTTCATTGCTTCTACCCTGTATCTTAACTGGCTCATCTCCTCCTTGTAACCCCTCTGCAAAAGGATGTCACCTCACCTATTGATGGGCTTTGGGTCCCCAATCTGTACTCCCCCTAATTAATAATAATATAATTTTAGCTCATTGATGCCTGACACCGGATCCCTTCACCATCTCATGATCACACAGGCTGGTGTGCTTCTTCCGTGTGGGCTTTATTGCTTCTGAGCTGAATGGCCGCTTGTTTACTCAAGCCTTTAAGACCCCAGATGCTATATCTTTTGGTAGCCGGGCACCATCAGCTTTCTTCACCACATTTGCTTATGCACACATTTGTCCTCAGCGATCATATCAGGAAAGTGAACATGCAATGTTATGCTTTTTAGTTCTTGACGCCTGATATCTCATCCCTTTGACATCTCATGATTCCACAAGCTAGTGTGCTTCACTGAAGATAATTTTGAAGTGGTTGCAGCAGCACATTGATAGGAAACTGTCAGAGATTCAAGCCAGATTCAGAAGAGAATAATAAGGAAGGAAAAAATATCATTTCTGATGTCAGATGGACACGAACTGAAAGCAGAAAAGACTAGAAAGATATTTCCCAGTAGTTTATTACCTCTGCAAAGGCATTTGTGTGCATCATCACAAGTTATAGATAACATTGAGAAGAATCGAAAGTCAAGAATGCTTAATTGTGCTCGTGTGAAATATGTACATGGAACAAAAAGCAGTCATTTGAACAGACAAGGGGCTACCATCTGGTTTGAAATCCTGTGCATTGGGCTGAGCCCCGGTGGCGTAGTGGTTGTGCGCGGGACTGCGACCCACTGGGACGGAGGTTCAATTCCAGCAGTGGGGCTGGGCCTCCTACTCCCACCACCGGAGAGCAGTGATGCCCCCCCAAAAAAAAAAAAATCCTGTGCATTAAGAGTCCTGGTGGTGGTATGAGGGAAGCACACCTCAAAACTAATGCTTCAAATCTGCCAATTCCTCCAAGATGAAGCTGCCTAGTCCCATAAAAATTGATATGAAACCCTAAAGAATAGCCTGGTGTACGTCTACTCTGTTCTATGTAGGGCCGCTAGGCATTAAAATCATTTCAATGGAAGTGGGGTTTTCTTATTCTGTCTTGTTGGAATGTCAAGGCTGTATCCTTTCACCATACTTATTCAAACTGTCTGCTGTGCAAATAATCTGAAAAGCTGGATGATATGAAGAAGAGTGTGACAATGGGGATGGAGGAAAAATCATTAGCATCCTGCAATATGCAAATGACACAACCTTGCTTGTTTAGAGCAAAGTACACTTGAAACACTGACTGGTGAAGACCAAAGAATTACACCTCAATATATGGAAAACAAAAATCCTCACAACTGGACCAAGAAGCAATATCACGATAGATGAAGAAGCTGCTAAAATAGTTAAGGATTTTATTTTACCTAGCTCCCAAACCAACACCTGTAGAAGAAACAGTAAAAAAAAAAATCAAATAACCTATTAAATTGGGCTAATCTGCAAAAGCCCTCTTGACAAAATAAAACTGTCATTTTGAGGGCAAGGGAAAACCAGATTCCAGAGAGAATATTTTCAATGTCCTCAATGTGTACCAAAACTAGACAGTGAATAAAGAAAAACTGAAAAGAAGGAATGCCTTTGACTTATGACATTGATAAAGTATTGAATATATCATGTTCTGCCCCCCCCCCCACTCACCCACCAAATAAAAAGCAAATCTGTCTTTGAAGAAGTACAACCAGAATGCTCCTTAGAAGCAAAGTTGATGAGACTTTGTTGGAAGTATTTGGGGTCTCGTTAACTGGAAGGAACAGCTAGTGGAGAAGGACATCATACTTGGTAGGTAGAGGGTTAGCCAAAAAACCAGAAATGCAACATGCTTAAGGAGATGGATTGACACAGTGGCTGCAACCACTTATCTCAACCATACCCATGGCTGTGAGGATGGTGCAGAACCTGGCAATCTTTTTGTGCTTCTTTCCAGGGGTTGCTATGGGTTCATACTGACTCAATAACACCTAACAACAGCAGCACTGACAAAAGTACTCATCACTGGATCTATGTGCGTATAATTATAGGTGTAGCACTGAGGTAGCAGATAAGCCTTGGGCCTCCACTCAAGTACTCCTTCAACGCAAGACACTTTGTTCTATCAAACTGGCATTCCATGATCCCCACCTGCCTGATATGACCACTGAAGACAAATGGGTGCATAAGCAAACGTGGTGAAGAAAGCTGATGGTGCCCGGCTCTCAAAAGATATAGCATCTGGGGTCTTAAAGGCTTGAAGATAAACAAATGGCCATCTAGCAGAGAAGCAACCAAGCCCACACGGAAGAAGCACACCAGTCTGTGGTCATGAGATGTCAAAGGGATCAGGTTTCAGGCATCGAACAAGAAAAAAACCATATCACTGTGTGCTCACCTTCCCGATATGATTGCTGAGGACAAGTGGGGGCATGAGCAAGAGTGGTGAAGAAAGCTGATGATGCCTGGCTATCAAAAGATATAGCATCTAGGGTCTTAAAGGCTTGAAGGTAAACAGGCAGTCATCTAGCTCAGGGGCAACAAAGCCCACTATGGAAGCAGCACACCACACACTGTGTGATCATGAGGCGTGGAAGGAAGCAGGTATCAGGCATCAAAGAACAAAAATCATATCATTGTGTGCCCACCCTCTAATACAATTGCTTAAGCAAATGTGGTGGAGAAAGGTGATGGTGCCTGGCTACCAAAAGATAAGCGGCTGGGAACTTGAAGACTTGAAAGTACACAAGTGGCCATCTAGCACAAAGGCAGCAAAGCCCATATGGAAGAAGCACATCAGACTGTATGATCATGAAGGGTTGAAGAGAACAGGTATCAAGCATCAAGGAACAGAAATCACATCATTGTGAATGAAGGGGAGTGCAGAGTGGGGACCCAAGGTCCATTTGTGGACAGTTGGACATCCCTTTACAAAAGGGTAGCAGGGAGGAGACAAGTCAGTCAGGATGCAATGTAGAGATGACAAAGCATGCAACTTTCCTCTAGTTCTTAAATGCTTACTCCCCACAACTCTCATGATCCCAGTTCTACCTTACAAATCCAGCTGGACTGGAATGGGTACACTGGTAGAGGTAGGAACTGGAAGTACAGGGAATCCGGGACAGAAGAACTCCTCAGGGCCAGTAGTGAGAGTGGAGATAACAGGAGGGTGGAGGGGAGGTGGGATAGAAAGGGGGAGCCAATTGCAAAGATCTACATACAACCTCCTATCTAGATGGTGGACAATGGAAGAGTGGGCGAAGGGAGACATCTGGCAGTGTAAGATATGACAAAATAATAATAATTTATGAATTATCAAGGGAGGGGGAAAAGGGAAGGGAGGGGGAAAGAAGTGGAGCCCTGATGTCAAGGGCTCAAGTAGAGAGCAAATGTTTTGAGAATAATGATGACAACAAATGTACAAATGTGCATGGCACAATGTATGGATGGATGGACTGTGATAAGCGTTGTATGAACCCCCAATAAAATAGTAAAATGATTTCTTAAAGTACTCATCATTACTATCTATTTCCTTTTTCACATTTTACTTAGCATATATGTATATAATTTTATTGTTAATTAGGTGGAGATTTACATTCTAGATCATCAGTTTTGAATTCCACAACTTCAACTACTTATCCTTCAACAAGATGGCCTGACACAGTGCCTACAATAATGGGATTCAACAGAATGACAATTGGGATGATGCGAGATCTGGCAGCGCTTACCTTCTATTGTACATAAGGTTGCTATGACTATGAACTGATTCTGTGGTACCTGTCTCCTCCCCCTTTTTGTGTCTTCTGCCTCTTATAGATTAGTATCTTCCAAATTATTATCACCCAAGTTATCCAGGCTAGAGGGCAGAACTCTAGCCTGTTTTTCTCTCACCCCTGGTACACATCAAAGTCTGTTTCCTTTGGTATATAAACCTCTATCTTGATTTTGTCTATATGATAGTGATCTCCTATTTGTCCTTTTGTGACTGACCAGTTTTACGCAGCATAATGTCTTCCACGTTCAACCATGCCATGAGTTGCTTCATAGTGCCATCATTATTCTTTAGCAAGGCATAGCATTCCATTAAGTTTATGCATTATGGTTATTTATATATTCAACCATCCATGGGCAGTTAGGTGGTTTCCACCTTCTTATGATTGTGAACATTGTGGTGATGAACAGGGGTGTGCATTTATCTGTTCCTCCGATGGTTCCTGGTGTCACAATTGTCTATCAAGGTCAAAGATTAGTCCCTTGTCTGCTGTGTCCTTGCCAAAAATGCTTACCTAGTCTATGGGTTCTCTTTATACCCTTTTTAGGAAATATTTTGTTGCACATAAGTGTCTACATTTTAGAATATCTCAGTCATCAGTTTTGTCATCTACTGTGAGTGTTTCATTCTATTTGGTAGTATGTTTATACACTGTATTACAGTATTTTCTCATTGGTAATCTATGTAGTTCTAAGATACACATTCACGCCTTTAACCCATCATGATTTTGTTTTTACATGGAGTGAGGTATGTACCCTTTTTTGTTCTTCTGCAAATGAATACCCAATTTTTCCAGACCCATTTCTTGAAGAGATAATCTACTCTCCATTCAGGAGGTAGATATGAGAAAGAACCAATGGTGCTGAAGGAAGAAGGTCAAGCTGCACTGAAAATATTTGTGATAAGCAAGACTCCAGAAGCGAATGAAGTATCCATTGAAATGTGTCAACCAGTTGATGAAGCATTGGAAATAATGCTCTATACCAAGAATTTTGGAAGACAGCTCCTTGGCCAACTAACTGGAAGAGATACATATTAATACCTATTCCAAAGAAAGTGACCCAACAGAACTTTCAAATTATAAAACAATATCACTGATGTCACATACAAATAAAACATTGCTAAAGATCATTCAACAATGGTTGCAGCAATACATTGACAATGAGCTGCCAGAGGTTCAGGCTGGATTCAGAAGAAGACATGGAACAAGAGATATCATAGTTATTGTCAGATAGATCTTGGCTCAAAGCAGAAATTACAAGATAGATGTTTACTTGTGTTTTAGTGACTTTGCCAAGGCATTTGACTGTGTGGATCATAACAAACTATACATAACCTTGAAAAGAATGAGAATTCCAAAACATTTCACTGTGCTCACGAGGAACTTGTGCATGGATCAAGAGACACGTGTGCAAATTGCAGAAAGAAATACCTTGTGTTTTCTTGTTTTGCTTTTGTTTTTTAAACCATATTATTGGGGGCTCATACAACTCTTATCATGGTCAACACATACATCCATTGTATGCAGACCACATTTGTACATTTTTTACCATTATTCTTCTCGAAATACTCTCCTACTACTTAGGTCCTTGGTATCAACTCCTCATATTTCTCCTCCCTCCCCTCACCCTCCCCCTCATGAACCCTTAATAGTTTACAAATTATCATTATTGTGTCATTTTGTACACTGTCTGATGTGTCCCTTCACCCACTTCCCTGTTGTCTATACCCCAGGGAGGAGGTTATATGTAGATCCCTGCAATTGGTTCTCCTTTCTACTCCACCTTCCTCCCACCCACCCTATATCCTCACTCTCACCACTGTTCCTGAAGGGATCATCTGCCCTGAATTCCCCATGTTTCCAGCTCCAGTGTACATCCCCTGGTCTAACCAGATTTGTAAGGTAGAATTGAGATCATGATAGTGGGTAGGAGGAAACGTTTAAGAATTAGAAGAATCGTGTCTCAGCCTTTTGGCTAAGATCAAGTGAAGAACTACAGGAAAGTTGCATATTTCATTGTTGCTACACTGTACCTTAAGTGGCTCATCTCCTCCTTGTGATCCTTCTGTCATTTCACCTACCAATCTGTCCCCCCCCCCCATTTATAATGATAAAATTTTTAGTTCTTTGATGCCTGGTACCTGATCCCTTCAACACCTCAAGGTCCCACAGGCTGGCGTGTTCCTTCCATGTGGGCTTTGTTGCTTCTGAGTTAGATGGCTGCTTATTCACTTCATGTTTTAAATGCAGGGAAAATGTCCTTCAAGATTGTCTCCTCTCACCATACTAATTCAATCTGCATGAGGGGGTGGTCAGAGAAACTGGGTTATATAAAGAAGAATATGGGGACTGAGCCCCGGTGGCGTAGTGTTTGTGCGCGGGACTGCGGCCCACTGGGACGGAGGTTCAATTCCAGCAGTGGGGCTGGCCTCCTACTCCCACCACCGGAGAGCAGTGATGCCAAAAAAACAAAAACAAAAACAAAAAAAAAGAATATGGCACCAGGATTGGAGGAAGGCTTATTCACAATCTGAGATATACAGATGACACAACCTCACTTGCTGTAAAGGACGAAGACTTGGAGCACTTGCTGAGGAAGATCAAGGATTACAGCCCTCAGTATGGATTGCAACTCAGTGTGAAGAAGGCCAAAGCGCTCACAAGTGGATCAATAAGTAACAACATGATAAACAAAGAAAAGTTTCAAGTTTCCAAGGGTTTGGTGGTCCTTGGATACACAATCAACAGTCATGGAAGCAGCCATCAAGAGATCAAAGAACGTGCTGCCCTGAATAAATCTGCTGCACAAGAGCTTTTGAGAGAGTTGAAAGTGAAGATGTTACTTTGAGGACTAGCTTTCATCTGACCCAAGCCGTGGTATTTCCCATTGCCTCATGTGCATGTAAAAGCTGGACATTGAATAAGGAAGACCAAAGAAGAATAAATGCATGTGAATGGTAGTGCTGAAAAAGAATATTGACAGTGCCGTGGATTGCTAAAAGGACAACCTGGCCCACCAAGCCCTGAGGATGATTTTCCTGCTCCGAGCAGTCAATGCACAGAGAGATCCATAGGGCCGGCCCCACAATGAGACACAACCTCCCTCACTGGGAATCCTGCCCAATCTGACTCCACCACACCGGGGCAAAACACTGAGGGCGTGCAACAGAGCAGCCACGGGGGCATAGCAATGAAGTCCCTTGGGTTATCCAAAATAGACTGTCAGGCCAGGACATGGCACCTCATCAGAGTCCACCGGAAAACAGTCCTAAAGATCAACAAACAGACCCGGAACTATTTTTTTAATCCTTCTATTGGGGGAACCTAGAACTAGTTATAGACTTTTTTGTTGTTTTTGTTGTTGCTGCTGCTGTTATTATTTTGTGTTTTTTTTGTTGTTGTTCTGTTCTGTCTTGTTTTTGTGCTCATTTTTGTCAGTGCAGGTCTATCTAGATAAGATAGGTGGGGTAAACAATCTGGAATCGAAAACAATGGGACCTATGGTTCCGGTGGGGGTGTGGGGAAACCACAGGAGAGGTGGAGGCAGGGAAAAGGAAATGGGTGTTAACAAACCCAGGGACAAGGGAACAAAGGCTCTAAAATTGATGGTGAGGGGGGTGTAGGTTGCCTGGTAAGTCTTGAACAAGAGCAATGTAACTGGGAGGAATTAATCAAAACCCAAATGAAGGCTGAACATGGTAGTGGGACATGAGGAAAATGCAACTGGGGTATTGTGTGTACAGTATTGCCTTGATGTCCCCATAGGGTTATTTTCTTCATAACAATTTTTTCTGTTTTCATTTTATTTAAGAGCATCTTGGGCCACAAAAAATTACCTTGGGGTGGCTTCAACAGCTTGCTTCCCCACAAGCTGTTGAACCCATCCGCAAGCTCCCAATAAAGCCTGCTTTAATCTCTTCTAAAAAAAAAAAATTACCTTGGGAGTCTCACGCAGCCTGCAGGACACCAGTGTGACACCCCTGATATAGAAGTTTACATTAATTGTTTTTCTAATGTGGAAACACCATTTCATACCTTGTATGAATCCCCATTGATTCTGATGTACTTTTTAAATATTTTGTTAAATTCTATTGGCTAAGATTTTGGTGAGGATTTTGGCATCTATGTCCTAAGGGATAGTGGCCTTCAATGTTCTATTCTGTTAATATCTTTGCCTGGGTTAGGTACTAAGGTTATGCTCCTGTCATAAAATGAGTCCAGAGAAGAGCTGATGTCGACTCTCACTGAATGCTTGTTAGAGTTCCCCTGTGAAGCCATCTGGTCCTGAACTTTTGTTTGTCAGGTTTGTTTGTTTTTTTTTAAATGATCTGATCTATTTCTTCCTTGGTTAGGGGTCTATTGAGGTTTCCTTCATCATTCTGTAGTAAGTTAGGCAAGTAGTCTGTTCCTAGAAATTTGTTCATTTCATCTGGTTTCTCAAAAAATTTTGGAGTACAGTCCTTCATATGTTCTCTATCGCGGTTGGATATAATTCTGGAAACCAGATTCAGAAAACCAGAT
>PVJH01010509.1:0-73378 GCA_004026705.1 Nesogale talazaci
AAGGCTGGGTCCCTTGGAAGGAGGACATTGCTACATCACCGAAGATTTATGCTGTTAGTCTTCTCCAAAGGGACCTACGGCCTTTCACAAGAGTGACTGTTCATTGGGGGAAAGGAAATAATCAAAATTTTCGGGCATTACCGGACACTGGCTCTGAACTGACACTAATTCCAGGGGACCCAAAGTGTTTCAAAGCCTGCCAATCAGAGTGGGGGCTTATGGAGGTCAAGTTATTAATGGAGTTTTAGCTCAGATATGCCTCACTGTGGGTCCGATGCGTCCTCGAACCCATCCTGTGGTTATTTCCCTAGTTCCAGAATGCATCATTGAAATGGACATAATTAGTAACTGGCAGAACCCCCATATTGGATCCCTGAAATGTGGAATAAGGGCTATCATAATGGGAAAGGTCAAATGGAAACCATTAGAATTGCCACTGCCTAGGAAAATAGTAAACCAAAAGCAATACCGCATTCCTGGAGGGATTGTAGAGATCAGTGCCACCATCAAAGACTTGAAAGATGCAGGGGTGGTGATTCCTACCACATCTCCATTTAAATCACCCATTTGGCCTGTAAAGAAGACAGCTGGATCCTGGAGAATGACAGTGGATTATCGTAAGCTAACCAGGTGGTGACTCCAATTGCAGGAGCAGTTCCAGATGTGGTCTCATTGCTTGAGCAAATTAATACTTCTCTTGGTACTTGGTGTGCAGCTATTGATCTGGCTAATGCCTTCTTCTCGATATCAGTCTCAAAGGATCACCAAAAGCAGTTTGCCTTCAGCTGGCAGGGGCAACAGTACACTTTCACAACTCTCCCCCAGAGGTACAGCAACTCTTCCACCCTGTGCCGTAATTTAGTCCTAAGGAACATCGATCGCCTGTCTATTCCACAAAATGTCACACTAGTCCATTATATTGATGACATTATGCTGATTGAACCCACTAAGGAGGATGTATCAAAGACTTTAGATTCATTAGTACAGCATCTGTATACAAGAGGTTGGGAAATTAACCCAATAAAGATTCAAGCACCCTCCACCTCGGTAAAATTTCTAGGGCCCCAGGGGTGTGGAGAATGTCGAGATATTCCTACTAAAGTGAAGAATAAGCTATTGCATCTGGCTCCCACAACAATGAAACAGGAGGCGCAATGCCTAGTGGGCCTCTTCTGATTTTGGAGGCAACATATCCCTCACTTGGGTGTTCTGCTTTGACCTGTTTACCAAGTGACACGAAAGGCCTCTAATTTTGAGTGGTACCTGGAACAAGAAAAGGCTCTGCAACAGGTTCAGGCTGCCTTGCAAGCTACTTTGCCACTAGGACCATATGATCCAGCGGACCCAATGGTGCTAGAGGTGTCAGTTGTTGATAAAGATGCAGTGTGGAGACTTTGGCAGACCCCTATTGGTGATCACAGCATAGAACATTGGGATTTTGGAGTAAAGTCCTGCCATCCTCTGCAGACAACTACTGCCCCTTTGAAAAATAGCTGTTGGCCTATAACTGGGTCTTGGTGGAGACTGAACGCCTCACCATGGGCCATGAAGTCACCATGAGGCCTGAACTACCCATCATGAACTGGGTATTGTCTGACCCACAGAGTCATAAAGTTGGACGTGCGCAGCAACATTCCATTGTTAAATGGAAGTGGTATATACGAGATAGGGCAAGAGCAGGACCTGAAGGTAAATTGCATGAAGAAGTGGCCCAAATGCCCACAGTCCCCACTCCAGTCATATTATATTCTCTCTCCCAGTCTGCACCTATGGCCTCCTGGGGAGTTCCTTATGATAATTTAACTGAAGAACAGAAAAGTCATGCTTGGTTCACAGATGGCTTTGCACGATATGCAGGTGCCACTCATAAGTGGACAGCAGCAGCACTACAGCCCCTTTCTGGGATCTCCCTAAAAGATAGTAGTGAAGAAAAATCCTCCCAATGGGCAGAACTTCGAGCAGTGCACCTGGCCGTTCAGTTCACCTACAAGGGAAAATGGCCAGATCTGAGACTGTACACTGATTCATGGGCTGTGGCTAATGGCATGGCTGGATGGTCAGGGACTTGGAAGGAACATGATTGGAAGATTGGTGACAAGTAGGTGTGGGGAAGAGGTATGTGGATAGATCTCTCTGAATGGGCCAAAAAAGTAAATGTAATCATGTCTCATGTGAATGCTTACCAAAGGGTTACCTCTGAAGAGGAGGATTTTAACAATCAAGTGGATAAGATGACACGCACTGTGGAGACTGGTCCTCCTCTTTCCTCTGCCTCTCCTGTTATTGCCCAATGGGCACATGAACAAAGTGGACATGGTGGCAGGGATGGAGGCTATGCATTGGCACAGCAACATGGACTTCCATTCACCAAGGCTGACTTGGCCACAGCCACTGTTGAGTGCCCTGTTTGCCAGCAGCAGAAACCAACGTTAAGGCCAAGGTATGAAACCATTCCTTGGGGAGATCAACCAGCAACATGGTGGCACGTTGATTATACAGGACCACTCCCATCATGGAGGGGGCAGCGTTTGTTCTGACTGGAATAAACACCTATTCTGGATATGGATTTTCCTTCCCTGCATGCAATGTCTGCCAAAACCACCATTTGTGGACTTATGGAATGCCTCATGCACCGGCATGGCATCCCACATAGCATTGTGGGATGATCCTTCAGATCAAGGAACTCATTTCACAACTAATTCCGTGTGGCAATGGGCCCATGCCCATGGAATCCACTGGTCATATCATGTTCCTCATCATCTTGATGCAGCTGGCTTGATAGAATGATGGAATGGGCTCCTGAAGACACAACTGCGATGCAAACTATGTGGCAACAACTTGCGGGGCTGGGGCAGTGTTCTCCAGGAAGCTGTATATGCTTTAAACCAGCAGCTGATATATGGTGCTGTGTCTCCAATAGCCAGGATTCATGGGTCCAGGAACCAAGGGGTGGAAACTGGAGTGGCACCACTCACTATTACTCCTAGTGACCCACTTGCAGCATTCTGTCCCAGCAGCCCTATGTTCTTCAGGCCTGGAGGTCCTGGTCCTGAAGGAAGAAACTCTCCCTCCTAGAAACACAGCATGGATTCCACTGATCTGGCAGCTGAAAATGCCCCCTGACCACTTTGGGCTTCTCATGCCTTTGGATCAACAGGTCAGGAAGGGTGTTACTGTACTGAATAATGTGATTGACCCAGATTATCAAGATTGCAAAAGAGAGGTTTGTGATTGTTTGTGTATTTTCTGTATATGAGCTTACTGAATATCTTTTCTTTGTTCATGTATGATATATCGGCTACAATTGGACTCAGTGTGTTCTCATTTATTAGTGTGATAGATGTTTGATGTTAAGTATAAGTTTGATTTCATTTATGTCTGGAAATTTTTTTTGGGGGGGGCATCACTGCTCTCTGGTGGTGGGGGTAGGAGGCCCAGCCCCACTGCTGGAATTGAACCTCTGTTCCAGTGGGCCGCAGTCCTGCGTACAACCACTATGCCACCGGGGCTCACCCCTTATGTCTGGAAATTTTATATGGCTAAATAATTGTGTATAGGTGCCACGTCGGCAAGGAGTGGATTGTGATAGGTAAGCTTGTTGTACCAACATGGCCAAAGAAGATAGGTAGGTCTGTTGTGACGACATGGCCAATGAACACACACGCTCAATTGAAGGGTGGAGATAGAGAAGGCTTGGCAAGCTCCACCCTTGCTCTCTTGCTTTTGGATCTTCGGACCAGCCAGATGCTTTGTTCGTCCTGTGCCTCGAGCTCCAAGCAACACTACCCGTGGGACGTCTAATCGTGAACTGTGTTGCTGTGAGTTGAGGTTCCTTCAAGCCCTGCTTCACCACACTCCTGAAATATACATCTCTTGAGCTGGGGTCTATTGGACTCTGTCATCTGGCTGACTGTTGGTGACCTGCTTTGCTGTTTGCTGCTTGTGGCCAGATAGCCTGCATTGCTCTACAGAGGACTACTCTGCGGCCCTCAAGACTCCAAGGTCTGCCAGTCTTCTAGCTGTTTCATGCAAGTGAGTTGCACCAAGCCATTGTACTGCTTTATAGATTAGTTAACTGTTTATTTCTTATCTTATAGATATCCTTCCATCTATATAAATATAAAGAGAATTACTAGTGTCCTGGTTTTATTTCTCTGAGAATCCTGTCTGACACAGGGAAGGAGGGGGAAAAATGAGCTGATACCAAGGGCTCAAGTAGAAAGAAAAATGTTTTAAAAAAGATGATGACAGCATATGTACAGATGTGTTTGACACAATGGATATATGTTTGGATTGTGATAAGAACTTTATGAATCCCTAGTAAAATAGAAACAAAAATTTAATAAAGGCCAAAGAATTCCATATACCTATTGATGCATTTTATTATAAAGGTATGTTTGCAAAATGCCATGATAAAGCATTGTGTAATTCTACACACACACAGAGAAATTTTTTTTGACTCATTCAACAGTAATTATAGAAGACCTAATGAGCTGTGGGAGGACAGAAAGAATATCATTCATCAAGAAAGCAAAAGATCATTGAAAAGATAGGAAACAAACAATCAAAGTGGATGTCAGAAGAGACTCTGAACCTTGCTCTTAATTGTAGAGTAGTTAAAGCAAACGGAAGAAAGGATGACATCAAGGAGCAGAAGAGAAAATTTCAAAGGGCAGCTTGAGAAGACAAAGTCAAATATTATAAGGAAATGAGTAAGGACTTAGAAATAAAAAATCAAAAGGGTTGAATGTGATTAGCATATCTGAAATGGAAAAGAACTCAATTTTAGCCTCAAGTTGTTAATTTTGAAAGATTCTATAAGCAAGATATTGAGTGACCCAGGAAGCACTGGGAGAAGATGGTAAGAATCCAGAGTCACTGTACAAAAAGAACTAGACAACAGTTCACCATTTCAGAAGGTAGCATTGAAGCAAGCATTCAGCAATGGTGCTGAAGGAAGAAATTTAAATTGCACCTAATGCTTGAGTGAAAAACAAGACTCTAGGAATTGACAGAATAGCCATTGAATGCTTCAGAAAGCCAAAGATACTTTATTCCAGGAAATTTGAAAGATAGCTACCTGGTCAATTAACTGGAAGCCATCTATATAAGTGCCCATTTCAAAGACAGGTGACTCACCAATTGTAGCTCAATATCATTGATATCGCATACAAATGAAATTTCGCTTTAGATAATCTACCAACAGCTGTAGCAGTACAGTAATAGAAAACGACCAGAAATTTAGGCTAGATTCAGAAGGAGACATAATTCAAGAAATATCATTGCTGATGTCAAATGGATCTTGACTCAAAGCATAGAATACCAGAATGATGTTTACTTGTGCTTCATTCACTGTGCAAAGTTATTTATTTGACTGTATGGCTCATAATAAACTGTGGAGAACCTTGAGAAGAATGGGTATTCCTGAAAACTTCATTGTGTTCATGAAGATCTTGTAAATGGGTCAAGAGGCTGTTGTGGGAACAGAGAAAGGGAATTTCATTGCATGGTTGAAAAGCAAGAGAGGTGTGCAGCAGGGTTGTGTCCACTTCCCATACTTGTTCAGTTTGTATGCTAAGCAAATTTTCAGGGAAACTGAGTTATGTGAAGATGAGCACAGCCTCAGGATTGGAGGAAGGCTTACTAACAACGTATGATATGCTGATAACACAGGCTTGCTTGCTGAAAGTGAGGGGGAAACTGAAGCACTTGTTGATAAAGATCAAGGTTTATAGCTTTCCATATGGAATACAGCTCAATAAGGAAGACCCAAATCCTCACAACTGAACCAATAGGTAATATAATGATACATGGAGAAAAGGTTGAAGTGGTTAAGGATTTTGTCTTACTTGGATTTACCATTAATGCTCATGGAAGCAGCAGTGAAGACATCAAATGACATATTGCATTAGGTAAATATGTTGCAAACCTCTTTAGAATACTGAAGAGCAAGAAAGTTACTTTGAGGACTAAGATGCACCTGACCGAGCCAGGGTATTCTCCATTGTGTTCCATGCATAAGAACACTGGACATGGAATAAGGAATGCCACTGAGAATAGATGCATTTGAATTGTTGCTCTGGAGAAGAGTATTGAAAATCCCTCAGACTGATAAAAGGACAAATCAAATCTGTCTTGGAAGAGGTAAGGCCAGAGTGCTTCTTAGGGGCAAGGATGGCAAGACTTCACCTTACATTCTTCCAACTCATGGTCAGGATAGCTCAATCTCTGGAAAAGAACATCTTAGTAAAGTGATCAGTTAGTTGTCAAAAATAAGACTGAAGCTGCTCCCATCATGGCTGTGACGTGATTGAGCCACCACAGGGTTCTGGGAAAGGGAAAGCTCCTGAAGCAGTTGGTCATGGCAAAGGCACGCGTGTGCACGTGTGTGTGTGTGTGTATAGACACGTGTGCGTGTTGAGACCCTAGTGCAGTGTTTATCAACCTGTGGGTCTCAACTCCTTTGAAGGTCAAATGATCCTTTCAAAGGGGTTATCTAGGACTATTGGAAACATATTAACAAAACTACTATTATGGTATAGCAATGAAAATAATTTTATGGTTGGGGGTCACCATAACATGAGGAACTGTATGAAAGGGTCGCAGCATTAGGAAGGTTGAGAACCACTGTCCTAGTGGCTGAAGGCTATGAAGAGAGAGATTCATTAACTGTCCATTAAACTCCTAAAAACACATATAAACATCGGGCAGTGTAAACTGTGACAAAATAGTTATAGTTTATAATTTATCAAGGGTGGGAGTAGAAAGGAAGATTGGGAAGGAAGAGAAAAAAATGAGGAACTGATATCAAGGGCTTAAGTAGAAAGCAAATGTTTTGAGAATGATGAGGGCAACAAGTGTACAAATGTGCTTGACATACAATGGATGAGTGTATGAACTGTGGTAAGAATTGTATAAGTCCCCAATAAAATGATTTTTAAAAAAGACACATAGGAGGTGCTCAATAATACAGACTGAATCAGTAAATAATTGATTGACTTGGTTCTACATTTATTTTTAAAGTGACTTATCTTAACTTGTATGTAGATAACCCCTGAATTTATTTTAAATTTTTCATTGACACTCTAATTTTTTTGTAGTTTTCTTCTCAAACCAATTCCTCTCAATTTGCTGTTTTGCTAAGCTTCTAAAGCATTATGTCATAGTTAAACTATGTAAACTGCCTAATACATACATAGAAATGTCTATTGGTATTATTCTTGTTGACATTCCTACAAACTTCACTATCAACTTTAAACAAATTTCACAAAATATGTCCTATAATTTTTAAGGAACTTTCATCAAATTCAATGTTAATGTAAGAAATGCCATCTGCTATTGCATTTTAACTTTAAAAGCCAGAGTCAATAGGTATTTCTCCATTTACTGAATTCTTTATATTCCTCATTGGAATTCCATAATTTTCTTTGACTAAATTACTTGAAAGGAAAAGTGTCCTATGTGTTCATCCTCTTATATCTCATCCTGGCATATCCCCCTGGATTAGACATTATGGCCCCTATTTTACAGATGAGTGTTTTATACTATAAAAGGGAGTCCATCTCTAATATAGTTTAGAGAGCATTTGCTCAGTCTTAGAAGAGACAATGGCAACACGAAGGCACAGACAACATCTGGACGAGGGGGGCTCCGACAGGAGGAAGAAATGGTGGCCAAGGGCTCATTGAGATACTGAGTTTTAAAAAGGAACTGATTGGGCAAAGAAAGTTGTCACCAGAGCATGGCTGATGGCAGATGAACACCTACACATGGGACTACAGAAACAGGGATGGATTTCGGTTGGGACATGTACATCATTAGATAGAAGCACTTACATAGTCCAGGGGCTTCTGACCAAGGCAGTCAGAAAGACACGATTGGACATGACTCATGGCTATGAGAACCTCTGTTCTGTCCCCTGTACAGTGACTTCATTGGGCACACATCCAGACAAGCCCCTAGGAGAGAGACTGCCCCTCCTTGGCCTGGCCAGAGACAGGTGGAGGCTATCCTCTTTCCAGAGCTCTCTGCCCAAGGGTATAACTATCTACACCCTTGGCTAACGGTCAGAAAGCATTCAATGTTGTCATTATCTATGCCAATGCATTTGGGGCTGTCCATTTGCGAATGACGGCTGCCCATCTGCAAAGGAGGGCGCTCAGAATTTAAGCTTTAATACATGAAGCAGCAAGCTTGGAGATTAAATAATCTGCTGGCGCTCGCAAACTCTCTTGTATATCAACAGAATCATGCCCCTGCAATCTAATCTGATTGCTTTTCACACCAGTATGTCTGTAAATGGCTGTGCAAGATCAAAACTGACAAGGGGCTCACCTTTGAGCAATGAGTTGTTACTAAAGGTTTGAAAGGGTTTTCTGAAACTTAAGAAAACAACTGTGTTGCTTTCATATGTTCCCACCTTGCTTTTTCTCCCTCCTGCCCCGAGCCACATGTCCAATGGTGTCTCAAACTGTCCCAAAGGACTTGATGGCAGCCTGTTTGGTTGGGTTTGATGACAGACTTGCACAAGTAAAGGTCAATTCCCCATTCATTCCAGAAGAGGTCAGTAGAGTCCATGCTAAATTTGAATCAAAAGTAGTAAGCCTGGATGAATTCGGATGGGGCATGATATTTGTGACCCATTGCACATTTGCTAACTCCTCATTGTTGTGGGGTGGAGCCTGCTGCTGTGCTTTGATTCACAGTGTCAGCATTTGAATCCACAACACTTCCCACCCACATGCCTGTGATCTCCCTGCATTCAGCTTCATTGCATGACTGCATGAGTCTCAAGAGGAATTTATGGATTTGTATCGACATATAGGGTAATGTCGGACTTGACGTGGACTGGATTGGGATGTTCTCTTAATGTCCGATCTCTCTTTGATATAAAATTCTCTCTTACCCACATAGGAGGGTCTAGGAATTCGTTTCTCTTGTCGACTCGGACTAACACACCGCCGTTCTAGGCCTCCACATGCCGGGTCTTCCTCTTGCATTAGACTCTGTACAGAGAAAGTGCTGAGGACCAAAATCAGCCGGAGTGCCTTGTGTGGGCTCATGGAATGTGCTAGGCCTGAAGTCACTCTGAGTGACTTGTGTGGGCCCTTAGAATGTGCTGGTGGCCGTACCTGCCAAATCTGTTTAGTTCTGAGTGTTCTTTTTTGTGTCCCCGCCCCACAGTCTGTTCAATGTGGACATTTTTCGTGCCAAGCCAGTCTGCAGGAGTGCAAGGGAGGCACAGAGATTTGGTTTGGGAAGTCCCTGAGAGAGTCCCACCGTCCTGGGTGGCACAAAGTGTGAAGGCATTTGACACAAGCCTAAAGTGATCTGCTTCTCAAAGATCGTAACCTTGAGAACCCCATAGGGCGATGATGATCCCAGTACACAGGGTTGCTGAGTGGAAGTCGACCCGTGGAAAAAGCGACCGGCCCATTTAGTGTGGACTGCGCTAAGGTCCCGGTTTTGGCCCCAGCCTGCTCCTGAGGAACAAAGAGGCCTTACAGCCTTGCCAGAAGGGTCGTGAGAATCAGGCGCCAGCAGGACTTGGTTTGCTGTGTGATGGAATTGAAGGAAAAATTGTGTTCCAATAAATATTCTTTGAGCAGTCTTGTTTGTAAAATACAGCGATGTCCTAAAAATCTAATATAGAATGTTATCTTACATGGAATTAAATTGCTTTGCGTCATTTTTGCTCCACTTGGGTCTTTTGCCAGAGCTTGGTTTGGAATAGGGCTTGATGACATTAACTGCTGGGGAGTTGGTTGCAGCTTCATGGTGACCTTGTGGGTGCCTGAGTCTGGGCCAGTCCCCTGGTTGTTTGGTTTTAGGTCGGATGATGTGATCTACAGGGTTTTCATGGGTGGTTTTTATTTCCCCCGCCGAGAGACTGCTTCATGTTCATTCCTCATCCCCTCTTTTGTGCCTCTGTGATAAAGTGACCAGATTTTAAGCAGGACACCATTGACTGGAGGGAGTGTGGGTGGGATGTTCTTGATTAAAAATTTGGTCTATATGGAGCAACAAAATTTTCATAGAATGCTAGAGTAGTATTGTAATAGATTTATTTTAAGTTTAAAACATCGTGGGACGTTGTTATACTGTGAAAAAGCGGGACGTCTGGTCACTATACTCAATAACCACAGAGATAGAGGGCTGCTCTGATGAGGAATGGTCCCCTGTCTGCTTGGCAAACACTGCCAAGGCAAAGGGCCCTTTCTGGCTGTTTGAAATGCCCACACTTCTGCGGGAAGCTTAAGGCCAGAACCGCATCACTGTCAGCTCTCTCCTCTCAGAGGAGACCAGGAATGCTTCACTGCAAACAAGGGGGCAGGAGGCACCCAGCTCCCTAAAGCAGCAAAGTAGCTGCAGGGCCCAGAAAGCCTTTGGCTCTTTTTGCTTTTAGCAAGGTGCGCTTTCCCATCCTCATCTGTCTGGGATGGCAGGGGTCTTGAACTTCTCCAGGCTGGTGATTAGAGATGTTTCACTAGTGGGAACCTGACGGACACTGCGTTAGTCTGGGTCGACTCGAGAAACAAAATTCATAGACACACATATTTTATAAGAGAGAGTTTTCTATAAAGGGTAAGTGTACATTAAGAAAGGATCCCGACCCAGTCCAGTCCAAGTCCATAAATGTGACATTAATCAGTCCATATGTCTGACACCAATCAACAAAGTCCTCCTTAAAGCTCACGGAACACACACAATGCTGCCGACTGCAGGGGGAAAGCTGAACCAGTGAGTGTGTAAGCATCTCAGCACTGGCAGGGGTCTCCAGGCAGTTCTCCAGTGCTCTGGAGAACTGCATCGGAGTAGGCCCATGTGGCTTTTCCTCAGGGATGTCTCACAGGAATGAGCTTTGCCAGCTGAAGCAGGGAACTGGCTAAGGCAGCAGCTGGCCAGAATTACTCTTTACACCATCTATGGCAGTACAGTTCCCTGGCTCCAACCATTGCTCTTGTTCATTCCTTACATGTGGCTTCACTGGGGCTTCACTGTAAGGAAGGATGGAGGTATTGGCAGATGTCATTCTCTGGGCTCTTGAGTTGTCTACATTCGAAGTTTCAACCTGTGCTCCCAGAGCTCTATAGGGATGTTGGCAGGGTTTGGGGCCATCCTTCCTCTATTCCCCTCCAATGTCCACTGAAAATCATATTTAGGGAGAGGATTATGCTACTTCAAGAACAAAATTCAAAGTTGAGAGCTTCCAGAAGCTACACGAAGGTGTCTTCTTAGGAGGCCCGAGTGTTGTGTACTGTCAATTCACTTGGTTGCTGATCAAAGGTTAGTGGTTCAGAGACACCAAGAGGCACTTCGAAAGAGTTCCTTCCCAAAGGTTGTGTTAGTCTGAGTGGACTGGAGAAACAAATTCATAGATACTCTTATGTATATAAGAAAGAGCTTTATGTAAAAGCAATTGAATATTGAGAAAGCATCCCAGCCCAGTCCAGATCAAGTTCATAAGTCTGATATTAACCCATATGTCTAATACCAATCTATAAAGCCCTTCAGTCTCATGAAACACAGTCTTGTGGACCCAGAGGTGGCATCTCAGTGCTGGCAGGGGTCTCCACGTGACTCCTCCAGCTCCAGCGCTCTAGTGCAGCTCCATGTGGCTTGTCAACAGAAATGTCTCACAGGGAGTCAGCACGCGTCCCACCTCCAGCAAGCTCTTAATCTCATTAGCATCTCTAAATGAGGTCATCAAGCTGCAGCCAGATTGACAGGATAGACTCCATCCCTTCTCAACCTGATACCAAGTCATGTCACTATCAGAGGTCACAAATGAAAAACTCTAAATGGGACTCCATTCTACTCTGCACAAATGGGGTCCCTGTGTTGGAATGGGTTTGAGTGCAACTTATTTAAAAAATTTTTTTCTCATTGATACTCTGCCCTCCCCCATGAGTCTCTTATGCTTCCTATTGGGACAGTGAGCCATTCTTCTGTAATGGAATATTATGCAGTACTAGGGAGAAATGAATTCTGAATGACCTCAGCAATAGGGATACAACTTCTAACAGATCATTGAGAGAAAGACAAACACGAGCAACCGTCTAGTTAGATCCGGTTCAGGACCAGGCAAAGCTAATTTAGTGGGTTTAGCTAAGTCAGTGGTTCCCCTGGGAAAGGGAGTGGTCAGAAATGGGTAGAGTGGTTTCTGGAATGCAGATAATGCTCTATTTCTTGATTTCAGTAATGACTTTGTGGGCCTTCTCATTTAGGAAGTGTGCACTTTCCTGTACGTATATGGTATTTTATTTCAAAATTTGCTTAAAATTAGATGAGGAGGTAGCTTCTTAGGTGGAATCATATCAGAGAGCTTGGACCAGTGCTGCAGGCGAGCCCAGGATGTCACAGAAGCTGGCATCTGATGTAACCTGACCCACTTCAAGCTATGCTCCAGGCCAAAATTCTCAGAGGCTCTGGGCAGAGTGTTAGGTAGTCCCCACTTCCTTCTTTTCCAACCTTTATTACTGTGGTGACGATGACCCTGGGTAAAAGAAAAGATTCTGCACAGCTTGCTGATGGACACTTCTTGTGTAGCCATCATCCATATTAATATATGTCCAATTCCCCACAAGCCTCCCTCCCACCCCTCCCACTCAGCTACCAATACCTCCTAACCCCACAGGTGAGGGGGAGCGCTATTATTCAGCAGAGCGCTATTTTAATTATTGAGCAACTAGGTCAGACTTCACAGCCTTGGCAGTCTAAAGAAGCAGTTCCACTCTGTCCTAGAGGATGAGACCCAATGAAGGAAAGTGTCCACTTTAGCAACATTTTCTGAGGATAAAATGAGTTTTTTTAATTATAAAAAGGCAAACCCACATTTCACATGGATCCCCTCTGTCCTGGGAACTATCTTTGTAGGTTCATGTCGGTCTCAGACTCAGGGGGCAGTTCTTTGTCCTATAGAACTGTTATGTGTAGGGACTGACTGGACAGCAGTGGTAAATGGGGGATACTTTACTGTGGCCACAGTACAAGCTAAACACAAATAGGAGAGTGGATGGAGTGAGAATGGGGGGGAGAGAGAGAGAGAGAGAGAGAGATGCAGTGAGGAAACATTGACTATGTGGCTAAGGGGGAGAATGAGAAATGACTATTTGCTCACTTCATATTAAAGGGTTTTAAGAAAGTTCCATTATATTTTCATTATATCTTCCTCTAACTTTTTGAAGACCTTTTAGATATAGGCAGCCCCAGGTTCAAACACCCAACTTATGTACAACCCATAGCTACAAACCAATCCCTAGAAAAGTGTCCAAGACCAATGTCTGGATCATTATATGAACTAGGGCCAGAGTTCTATTAAGAACAAGTGTTAGAGAAGGTATCTGTACAGGTGTACTTCCCTCTGCTAAAAATATATCCATGAGTGTGGTGGAGCATACTGGGGCAGAATTGTGAACATCTCTCAACCCTGACAAAAGATGCTGAGGCAATGAGCATCTGGGGCTGAGGAATTGGGAGTATCATCTTGGGAGACATGAAGGACAATTGACTTAATTCAGTTCACAAAGACAGTGTTCTACCTCCTGCTCTGGTAAGTCCTGACTGGAGTCTTATAGGTTCATGAGCGGTCATGAAATGATGAGTTTTGGTCTCACACATCCAGAGGAATAGAATGATGGAAATAAAAAGACACATGGCAAACATTGACCACACAAACATCATTCTCCACAACCCTGAGATCAGAAGAAATAGAGGATGCTCAGCAAAGACTGCCAACATTACAATGTTCTGGGTTGAGTGGGGAGGGTGGACGTAGGTCAGAACTCAAAAGTCAAACAATTGACCAGCTTTATTTGTCAGATAAGACTGACGAGAGTCTGTAACAGTGGCAGTCATGTACTCGTGTGTCACTTTCATGATTGGGAGTCTAGGGGTGGAGTCTAGCCTGCCAATCTGGAGATAGCGAATGAGGCCTGGGTGGACTTGGCTTTCTTCTGAGAATTCTGGGAAGTTTCGAGGTATTTCCCAATTGAAGAAGAGAGACTTGACTCAGTCTGTTGGAGTTGGTCTACTGACAAGACAAGATGGCGTCATGCTGAGAGATCCTGGGTCTTGGAACCTGGAGGAGTCAGAAGAGAAGCCACATGGGTTTCCCTTGATGAAACCAGACCTCTGAGGCCAGAGAAGCCACAGAGAGATCCCTGCCAGCCCTGAGATGCTTCTACTGCCAATGAATACTGCTGATGGACCCTGAGTCCTGGAAATGAGGAGATATGGGAAGACACCCTGTAAGCACCAGGATGTTTCTACTGCCACTGGATACATAAGATTCTGCACCCACAGCCCTGTAACTTTGTGAGTCGGAAGAAGACTTTATGGACTGGTATTGTGGTCTAATTATGTGGGCTAATAACGGACTTATGACCTTAGACTGGACTGGGTTGGGATACTTTATCAATGTTCCATTCCTCTTATATATAAACCTTTTCCTTATATCCATATGTGTGTTTATGAGTTTGTTTCTCTAGTTTACCTGGGCTCATACAGTAACCAAGCTTACCCCAGTGTTAGAGTAATCAACTCTATGAGATCAAAGGAGCAGCATTGACTCATGGAGAGAAGGTTAGGTCAGGAGGAGGAATGAAAACAGGAAACACCGAGAGGGAGAGAGATAATGGATGGTAGTTTGAGGGGCTTGCAGTGGATGAATTGAAACAAAATAAGTGTAGATTGCTGAATGTTAAACTTCCCATGAGCTGCTCTATAAAGTGTCACATAATGCAAAACAAAATGTTTAAGATAACAAGAAGAGAAAGAACAAAATAGATGCATACTTCTGCCAGTTGTTGCCTTCATGCTAGAATGTACTCCCCTCAGACTGCAATCCCCCATGAAAGGGGGAATCAGGAGGAATGAAAGGGTATAAGTGACCTTTCCTGAGTGCAGAACAAAGCCACAGGCTCAGGGGAGGCAGTTAGTCATTGGCAGAAGGGAATTTCAGCCCAAGCAGGTTCTCACTCATTGGCTTGTCATCCCTCACATTGCAGGACTTGGAGTCCAGGTGTCCCCTCACCTGCAGAAGGCCTGCATGTGACCACACTTGAATGGTGCCACCATCCAGAGCAGACCAGTCTCACTTTGTACTTTATGAAGGTGTCCACAGCACAGCACCAGATCCACTCGCTCCAGGCCTTGCTGCCCCTGCACCACCAGCTTCTCCTCCATCTGGTCCAGCTCCCAGTGGCCTCAGATAGCTCCCACCCCATCCCCATCGGCAGCAGCCATCCTTCTGGCCAGAGGCACATACCATGTTTTATAATAACAAGCAGACATTGCTTTGTCCTACACATTCACACATGTTTGTCATTATTGTATTATTGCCTTAAAAAATTTTAGTGGGGTCAGATTGGGCACAATTCCCACACTGTGTCTCATCCCATAGTGCTATGGGACATCATGTCTTGTAGTGGGACCAGCCCTATGGTCCTCTCTGTGCATTAGCTGTTCTGAGCAGGAATAGCATGCTCATGGCTTTGGAGGGCCAGCACGTGCTCCACTCTCTCTTCCTCCCCTTTCATTTGCTCCTGTGTGCTCTGATCAGACAGGTCCCTCTCCCTGAGCTGTAGCTTCAGTGCTGTCCTCTGAAGTGAATTCTTCTGAAGGAGGGGTGGCTGTCCAAGTAGTTGGGATTGGAGAAGGCCCCTCAGATCTCTCTATCAGTTAGTTCCCTGATTCATGCTGGAGAAAATAATAAGACCATGCCACAGACCAGCAATGGGATCAAAGCAAGAAAACCCCCAGTATATTCCAAAAATAGACTTTGGGCCAGGGTGTGGCACCCCATCAGACTCAGCCAGAAAATACTCCTAAAAGTCATCAAATGTACTTTGAACTTTTTATATACTTTTCTCTTTTTTTGGCCATTGTTTTGTTTTCTTTTGTTGCTTTGTTTCACTCGGCCTTATTTTTGTGCACTATGTAGGTCTCTCTAGATAAGATAGGCTGGATAAACAATCTGGAGGAGAAAACAACAGAACCCATGGTTTCAGGGGGACATGGGAAAGGGGGAAGTGGGGGAAAGCGAGTGGGTGCTAACAAATCCAGGGACAAGGGAACAAAAAATGATTCAAAATCAGTTGTGAGGAGGCCTGGTAGAGCTTGATCAAGGGCAATGTAACCAAGAGGACATACTAAAATCCAAATGAAGGCTGAACATGATAGTGGAACAAGAGGAAAGTAAAAGGAAACAGAGGAAAGAACTAGGAGGCAAAGGGCATATATAGAGGCATGCATTTACAGGCATGTATATATGTAAATATATTTGCATATGACAGTGGGGAAATAGATCTATGTGCATATATTTATAGGTTTAGTATATTAAGGTAACAGATAGACATTGGGCCTCTACTTAAGTACTCCCTCAATGCAAAAACACTTTGTTCTATTAAACTGGTATTCCACGAAGCCCACCTTCCTGACATAATCGCTGAAGATGAAGCGGGTATATGAGCAAATGTGGTGAAAAATTTGAGGGTGTCCACTTATCAAAAGATATGGCACCTGGGGTCTTAATGGCTTCAAGATAAACAAGTGGCCATCTAGCTGAGAAGCAACAAAGCCCACATGGAAGAAGAACACCAGGGTGTGTGATCATGAGGTGTTGATGGGATCAGGTATCAGGCATCAAAGATCCTGACCAAAAAACCCATATCATTATATATGAGAGCGAGTGCAGAGTAGAGATTCAAAGCCCATCTATAGGCAGCCAGACATCTCCTTGCAAAAGGGTCTCGGGGAGGAGATGAGCCAGTCAGGGTGCAGTATAGTACTGATGAAACATACTACTTTCTCCTAGCTCTTTAATGCTTCCTTCCCCCTCTCCCTACTATCATGATCCCAATTCTACCTTGCAAAACTGACTAGACCAGAGTATGTACATGGGTACAGATAAGAGCTGGAAACACAGGGAATCCAGGACAGATAACTCCCCCAGGACCAGTAATGAGAGTAACCATACCAGTAGGGGAAGGGGGAGGTGGGGTGGGCAGATAAGGGGAAAGGATGACAATGATCCACATATGTCCCCCTCCCAGGAGGATGGACAACAGAAAAGTGGGTGAAGGGAGACATCAGACAGTGTAAGACATGAAATAATAATAATAATTTATAAACTACCAAAGGTTCATGAGGGAGAGAAGGTGGGCGAGGGAGGGGAAAAATGAGAAGCTGATACCAAGGGCTCAAGTGGAAAGAAAAGGTTTTGAAAATGATGATGGCAATAAATGTACAAATGTGCTAGACACAAGGGATGGATGCATGTGTCCCCAATAAAATGATTTAAAAATATGTTAGTGCATCTAGAAGTGTCTCTCTTTTTTAAGCACATAAAGACTTTGTTAGGGAAAATAACTCTAGAAGTGTCTCTTTAATGTATATTTTTAGACATAGAGAGGAACACCATACCAGGGGGCTTCAAAAAGTGAGCGGAATAATTCTGTTGTCTGCTTGATTCACTTTTCCAAGACCATCTGTAGCCCTCTCCTAGAGAATCTACTGCGACCCACAAGGGACTAGCGGATGTGAGTTACAAACCGTTCGAGTGTTCGGATTTACACGTTAATCATAAGGACAGAGAAGGACAGAGACGGACAGAGAAGGAGCTCCTTTGACAGAGGGACACTTTCCCTGATGGCCACCAGGAGGCGATCTGACCACGTGTAGGAAACGCTTCCCATTTCAGGGAGGAGGTATTTTTCTTCAAGTGTAGAAAACTGTTAACTTTTAAAAAAGGCTCAGGGAGAAAATGCGAAGTGATTGTTGGGATGATCACTTTCCATGTTAGAATGCAGGGTCCCGCCCGAGGCGGAACTGTCTCTCCCACCCCCAGAACCCTGGTTCCCTCCCTACAGCTCCTTACCTGGCCTGCAATTCCTGGTCACCAGTTCAGATGTCTGAAAGGCAAGGAAAACCTACCTGTCCTTTACCTTAAATCCTCCCGGTGATTCAGTAAACTGATGTATGACACGTAGATCGTTGCCCCTACTTCCTCTCTGTGTACCCCCACCTCTTTCCTTCCCCCCTTCCTTCAAACGAATCTCTAATCCGATCGCATAAATCCATCCACTCACTAGTGTATGCCCAAGGTCTTCATTATTGCTAATAAAACTCCTCTGATGCCTCAGTCACTGTGCTAGAGAGGCAAAGTTGTATAAAACCCAACTCCTACCAGAAACGGAGTATCAGAGTGGGGCTCTGCTAGCAGAGGGTTAAATTGCTCGTGGGACCCCCAGGGGGTCCTGCGGTTGTATTCTGCTAAGTTTATCCTCACTCAAGCCAGCCCAGAGGACAGGGCAGAGCTGTCACTAGGGCTTTCTGGGCTGTACTTAAGAGAGCAGAGCTTCCGGGTCTTCTTGGAGGAGCTCTGGGGGAGTTAGTGACTATCAAGCTTACATGAGGCCTATACTGATTCACTTTTGGTGAGGGCCAGGTAGAGAGAGGAGAAGATTAGCTAGAGGAGGGGACCCCTGAGCTGGACCTTGAGGGAAGGGGTGAGCAGCAGAGATGGAAGGAGTGGCAGGTTGTCCTTGGATCTGAGGACTGAGTGAGGAGAGGAGAAACTGGAGTCGACTCTGACAAAGTAAGTGTCCTTGCAGGGAGGTCTAATGGGCAGCCTAGGGAGTTTGGGCATCAACCTGTAGGCCGTTGGGGATATTTCATGGTTATGAACATGCGCCTAACATGACCCTATTTTTTCCTTACAAAAAGCTCTTACACAGTGTTGAAGGGGGCTAGATTGAGGGCTAGAGGTCCTAAGAGCAAGAGTCTCTTAATTACAAGGGGAAGAAGCTAAAAAGCAAAAAATAGAAGAGACAGCAGGAACAAAAGAATGCAGCCTTGTTAAAGATGTTAGCACTGACCACAATAGCCAAATGACGAAAACAAGCCAGAGAATGAAGAAACAAAATGTGACATTTACACACAATTCAGTCTTAAAGATCAATGGCATTCCTACACATGTTACAACAGGGATGGACCTTGAAGACATTAAGCTGAGGGAAAAAAGTCTGGCATAAAGGACACATATTATAGGAAATGTTCAGAATAGGCAAATGCATGCAGATCAAATTTTATTAGTGGCGACTTAAGGATACTGAGTTCTGTGAAGAGAGATGAAAAAGTTGGACACACATAAGAGTTGAGTTTTGCACATAGCAATGGTCAGGGGGGCCTATGTGCTGGTATATATATTTGATGATAAAACAATTTTATTATAACAGTACGATTTCTCTCCTGCTCGGGTGGTGGTCTCTGTGGTGATGTCATTGGTCAAAAGAAAGAGGGGCAGAAAGGTGGAATGTATTTTAAATCAGAGGCCAGGTGGACAAACAGGCAAAGGAGAGGGAGAAGCAGGTAGAAGGTCCTCTGCATTGTCAGCCCTTGGAACTTGTCTAAAGCAAAGAAAGAGGAGACCATCTCAGGAAGAATTGGCCACCGGAAGGGCCAGGCAAACCACCCCAAGAAGACTCTAGAGGTGACAATTAGAGGTTGCTGGGGTATTTAGACATACTTTATTTTCATGAACCCAAAATGAGGCATAAAGGAGGATGGGAAAGGCAGTGGCACTGGCTCAGAAACCAGGGAGAAAGTTGACAGCACGGTGGAGGGCAGTAGTCTGAGCCACAAGCATGAGTGCGGAAATGAAAAAAATTTTTTTTTTAAATATGAGAGTTGAATGTTTTATGGTTTGAGGGGGAACAGGAAACAGGAAGAAATTGCATAAGATATATTTCTAATATATTTATCACTTAAAAGTTCAAAGCGATGCGTATAGTATGAATTTCAGGGCCTGCTGGAGGACTAGAGAATTTCTCAGTGAGTGAAGCCAACAGCCACTGGGTCAGTGCCGATTCCTGATAACCTCTTGATTGTCAGAGAAGAACCGTTTCCTCAGAGCTTCTCCATGCCTGAGCCTTTAGCACTGAGTGAGTCGCCAGTCTTTTTTCCCCCTGAGCTATCTTTGGATGGCCTTGAACCTCCAACATTTAGTTCCCAGGTGAGTAGCACCCAAGGGTTCCTTTTTGTCAATGTCACCTCTTTCTAGCTGCTGGGTGGGCCAGTGTTCTCCCCTCACCTTACTGAACAACTCAGTCTCTTGAATGCTTTACCAGAGGAGAGGGTGCTGCAGCTTTGATTTCTGGGGAAAACTCGAGAGTGGGAATTGTTAGACTTGAGTTAAAAGTCCAGTCTGTTGGTAGTGATATCAACTCACCCCAGCCTCAGTGTTCCTTTGAGGAAAGGTGTCCTTTATAATTCCTGCCTTACAGTGGGCTGAGAGAGCCCTGGTTATGTACTAGATTACATGCTAGACTCCTCACCATCACATCAGCAGTTTGATTCCACCCTCTGCTCTGCAGCAGAAATATGAGACTTCCTGCTCTTGTGAAGATTTACATTCCCAGAAACCTGGGAGCAGTTCTCCTCTGGGTCATTGTCCCTCAGGATGCTATGGATGGGAATGGACTCCGTGGCAGAGAGAGAGTGTACAGGGGGCGACGAAGAGTCTTAATGGCATCAGCTGTGGGAGCAATAGCATTTCAGCTCAGTAAATTCTTGGTTTCCTATGTTCACTTTTATTCCTGGCAAGAGATACCTGACAGTGAGATTTTGGGGCTCTCAGAGGTTTTACTGATTCTGTGCTTATCTCGAATATATTGTTGGGTCTTCTCCATCCTCATCAGTTTCTAGGTTTGTCCCACTTAGGAAATGGAGCTTCTATTTAGAGTGGTTTGCTTGATGTCTAGCACAGAGCTAGACAGATGGAGCCGATTAACTCCCTCCCTCCCTCGGCTCAGGACAGAGAGTCAGGGGAATCAGGTTTCCCATTAGACCATTCCTGAGCCTATCATCTTCCTTAGAAAGTCTCTCCTGGTCAGACAGTGCATTGGCCCATACTGACCTCCCGCTGGGGGCTGAGTAGCAGATCACCCCACTGTGGGCCCTGTAGACAATTCTCAACTGGCACACAGTCCCTAGTGCCTAACGGTAGTGAGCTAATCTGAAAGTCTGCTTTTCTCGTTGAAACATCATTCTGCTTCCATTAGGATTATGGTTTTTAGTCTTTCTTTAGATAGAGAGTCTTCAAAACGTTTCTTGCTGAACAATTTTGCTTTAACTCTATCTAGGGAATTATGGATAGAGGCAAGGGAAGGGAGGTTTGAGCCCCCACTGTGCTAACAGTGCAGGGGGCGACCAGGAGGTGAGTGGCTACTGGCAGCTCTGAAAGTCATTGCTAAGCCCCTCACAACACCTGCTCAGAGTATTGGATATAGAAGCTGGATTCCAAGACCCAAACTCACTGCCATCAAGTTCATCCTGACTCCTATCTAGTGCTGCCCGATTCCAATATTAGCTGTGTACAAGAGTAGAAAGCTGAGCCTTTCTCTTGGGAGTGGTTTCAAACTGACCACCAGCTGAATCACCACAGCCCACAGCGTAATCACTAGTGAAAGCAAGAGGTATGAATGAATGGATACGGAGTGAATGAAGATCATGGAAATGGAGTTCGAATGGGATGTATGGGTAGATCACAGATCAGAGTGAACATGTGATCTGCACGTATGTTTTAGGAGGTGCCTGAAGACCTCCATTCAGTCTTATCGAGGCCAGGCTCAAGTGCACAGAAGTCCACCAGCCAAGGGCACTTAATCCACACCCACTGATGAGGTACAGGACAAAAGCATAGTGCTGAGGAACCTCTCTTGAGAGAGAACTTTTGCAGGGCTAGTTTCTAGCTTGAAGGGGCCAAGCAGGGAATTAGTCTAGCAAAATAATACATCAGGCTGGCTCAATAGAGGTTTGTATACCCAACTTTCAAAGTTGGGGTTGAAGGAGCATCCTGGCAACATTGCAAAGGTGGCCTAGAGCAAGTATAGTGTTAACCCCAATTGAAAGGCTACTATGATTAATTTCTCTCTGTGTTTGTTTGTTTGAGGGATCTCTGGGTTCAGCTCAGTCAGTTGAGCTGTGAGTGTGGTGGCAAGGACAGGGTGGCTATCAAGAATCTGTAGTGTCTCATAATTGAACCTGTGTGCAGTGGGTTTTAGCGTCAGGCAGTTGCCAACTGGATGCAGTGCTTGGTATGTACAGTCAGTCATCAGGCTTGTTGGGATCTAAGTACCATCAGCCCAGTTGGCACCCTTGATTTTAGGGAATTCATTCATGACTTCATTCATCTGTGGCCTTGACCATGGAGACTATTCAAAATCAGCCTGGAATACCTTGTGCTCTGCTAGAAAGAGCTATCTCCCCTTTCCTCCTGGATGTCAAGGAGATCAAGAGATTACAGGGACCTCTTACCTTTCTCATCTGCTAATTTATTCTTTTGGTTCAGAAATCTGCTTTGGTTCTCAAGAATTCTTTTAATCCTTAACACAGCAGCTTGCTTTGGGTATGTCAAAGTGGGCCGATAGATGCAGGTAGAAATGTCTTCTCATGGTCTAGGGACAGTGTCAGTAGGTCCCAAGTCTTTAAGCCCTTGGGTCTTCCTTCCTAGAATCATTCCTGGTTCAGAATGGGTCTCCAGGTTCAAAGTTAGTGGTTTCCATAGGAACAGCCCAGAGCTTTCCTTCTTTCTCAGTTATGGCAGGGAGCAGTGGCAGACGCCACTTGAGACATGGGACAAAAGAAAGAGGAAAGTAAGGCAAAAGTAACTATCGAAAAATTTTGGAGCACCGAACCCTCTACCTAGTTATGCCAAAAGAAGAGTGAGAACTTTAGGAAGCCCTCTTTGTGGGGGAAGAGGCCTGGGTGACTTAATGGGCTCTGGATTAATGACAACTAATGGGCAGTCTAAACCCACCTGTCACTTCTCAGAAGAAAGATGTGACTGTCTGCTTCTTCAGACAGTCTTGGAAAACTTGTGCAATTGTTCTATGTTTTACTACAGAGTCTGTATTTGAGTCAGTACGGGCAATGACAGTTGGTTTGGTTTTAGTTTTTTCCATGTGGGAGGATCCCTCATTGATCTAACCTGAGAAACTGGGGAAAAGACCCATGTGGAAGAGACTTTGAAGGAGAAATTCAGATTACTGTGAAGTATTTCAGTGCTCTAAGTCTACATTCTCACCTCCAGGTAATGGGGACACTCTTTAACTCATTTCTTTGTTACAAACACCCTCTTGGTCACCCTATAACTTATTCTACTTTACAAAAAAACCCGTCTGAATGAGATTCCAGGAATGAACATGCAGCTGTCACTTAGTCGAGACTCAGGGGACACCCGATCAGCCTCCCAATAGACTTCAGGCTAGCAAGGGCAGTTACTGGAATGCCCCATGACCAGAGGGGAGAAAGTCATGAAGGCCAACAGATAGATCCGGAATCATGTATGTTTTTTATTTTTTTTTGCTAGCTATATCATTTTATTTCCCCCTCTTTATATAATCTTTTCTTTTCTTTTTGTTTTGTCTATGTCATTATTGGTTTGCCTACCTATGTAAGATAAGCATAGGGTGTCTGGGGTCTTAAAGACTTGAAACAAGTGGCTATCCCTCTCAGAAGCAACAAAGCCCACATGGAAGAAGCACACCAACTTGTGTGACCTAGAGGTGCTGAAGGGATCAGGTATCAGGCATCAAAAAAATAAAAATTATATCATTATCAATGAGGGGTAGTACAGATTGGGGACCCAAAGCCCATCAGTAGGTGAAGCGACATCCCCTTACAGAGGGGTCTCAGGGAGATGAGCTAGTCAAGGTACAGCGTTATAACAATGAAAGATGCAACTTTCCTCTAGTTCTTAAATGCTTCCTCTCCTCCCACTATCATGATCCTAATTCTACTTTACAAATCCAGCTGGACTAGGGGGATGTACACTGGTATAGATAGGAACCTGAAACATGGGGAATTTGGGAAAGATGATCCCTTCAGGACCAGTGGTGAGAGTGGTGATACCGGGAGGGTGGAGGGAAGGTGGAGTAGAAAGGGAGAACCAATTGCAGGGATCTACATATAACCTCCTCCCTGGGGTATGGACAACAGGGAAGTGACACATCAGCCAGTATATGATATACCAAATTAATGATAATTTGTAAATTATTAAGAGTTCAGGAGGATGGGGTTGTGGGGAAGGAGGGGGAATATGGGGAGCTGATACCAAGGGCCTAAATAGACGGATATTTTGAGAATGACGATGGCAACAAATGTTCAAATGTGGTCTGCATACAATTGATGTATGTATTGATCATGATAAGAGTTGCATGAGTCCCCAATAAAGTGCTTTCAAAAAAGGGAAAAAAGACAGATATAGGAAGCAGTCTGGAGGAGAAAGCTATGTGACCTGATTCCAGGGGGACTTTCAGGGGCGAGGAGGCAGGGGAAGGGAGTGGTGAACAAAGAACGCCATAGACAGGGGAATAATTAAGGAATTAAAATCAACAATGAGGAGGACACTGTGATCCTGAGGTTGCTGGAGCAATAGCAATCTAGTTGAGAGGAATTACGAAGAGGTAGAAGAAGAGCAAGCATGATAGTGCGAAAGAAGGAAGGTAAAATGGAAGAGAGGAAAGATCTAGGAAGCAAAGCTATGGAGAGAGGTATAAACAGAGGTGTGCACATTTATATATAAAATCACTCACAAAATGGAGGTATTGGCCTATATACATATATTTATATGGCAATACATTGAGAAAGTAGATTGACTTTGGACATCTGCTCAAGCTCTCCCTTTAGGCACTAACAGTTTATTCTAGCAACCTGGCATTCTGTGATGCTCGCCCTCCCAGCACAATTACTGAAAGCAAAATGGTTGAATAAGCAAATATGGTGAAGAGAGCTGATGGTCTCTGGCTATGTAAAGATACGGCATCTGCGACCTTAAAGGTTATAAGTTAAACAAGAGGATATCTAGCGGAGAAGCAACAAGTCCACATGGAAGAAACATACAAGCCCGTGTGATGATGAGATGTCAACAGGATCAGATAACAAGTATCAGAAGACCACAAACAAGCAGACAAACAAACAAAAATGAGGAAGAATGAGGAAGGTCAGAGCAGAGACTCAAATTGTAGACAATGGGACATCCTCTTACAGAAGGATTGCAACATAAGGATGAGTCAACCCGGGCACAGTATAGCACCCATGAAACACACAAGATTCCGCTGCTTCTTTGAGGTTTCTTCACCTCCCTCTATCATGACCCCATTCCTGCCTTTCACTTGGGTCTAGACAGGAGTCCACACACTGGTACAGGAACATGCTCAGGACACAAATGGGACCATAAATGGGAGTCATGATAGCAGGAAAAGAAATGGAAGTTGTGATAGCAGGATGGTAGGAGTGAAAAATAGAGAAGCTGATATAAAGGGCTTAAATGGAAAGTAAATGTTTAGAGAATAATATTGGCAACATATGTACAAATATGCTTGATTCAATTGATGTATGTATTGTGATAAGAGCTTTAACAGTCTCCAATAAAATAATCTAAAAAAAAAAAGATTCAGAGGACAAAGATGTGTGCACTTTTGTTATTAGGTACTGTAAAGTTGATTTTGACTGACAGAAACTTCATGTACCTGAGCAGAAATGTCTTACAGCATTTTCAAAGCCATATATATATATATATATGTATAATTTTATTGGAGGCTTGTACAGCTCTTATCACAATCCATACATACCTCCATTGTGTCAAGGGCATTTGTACATATGTTGCCATCATCATTTTTTTAACCCTAATCCTATCCATCATTATTTTCAAAACATTTTCTTTCTACTTGAGCCCTCAACCCCCACTTCCCATGAACCCTTGATAATTTATAAATTATTATTATTTTTTTACTGACCAATATCTCCCTTCACTGACTTTTCTGTTGTCCATTCCCCTAGCAGGGGGTTATATGTAGACCATTGTGATTGGTTCCCCCTTTGTTCCCCCTTCCCTCAACACTTCTGGTATTACCATTCTCATTATTGGTCCTAAGGGGTTTACCTGTCCAGGATTCCTGGTGTTTCCAGCTCTTCTCAGTACCAGAATACATTTGTAAGGTAGAATTGGGGTCATGATAGTGTGTGGGGGGAGCAAGTTCCATTAAAGAAGTAGAAGAAAGTTGTATGCTTCATTAGTGCTGTACTGCACCCTGACTGGCATGTCTCTTCCTTGTGACCCTTCTGTAAGAGATGTTCATTTTTCTACAGATGGACTTTGGGTCTCTACTCCAGCACCACACCACCATCACACTGATGTGATCTTTTTACTGGGTCTTTGATGTCTGTTATCTGATCCCATTGACACCTCATGATCACCCAGGCTGGTGTGCTTCTTCCATGTGGACTTTTTTTTGCTTCTCAGCTAAATGGCCACTTGTTTATCATTAAGCCTGTAAGTAAGCCCCCAAACCAAAGCTGTATATTTATGGGAGCAGCTATCCAAGTCTTTCTCATCTGGAACCAGTGGGTGTGTTTAAACTGCCAACCATTGGTTAGTGATGGAGTGCTTACCCACCAGGGTTCCTGAACCCTCAGGCAGGGAAAAGAGCAAGAACTAAATGCAAATCCCAAAGCAGAGCAATCAAGACCAAAATCCAGGCTCTCCAGAAGCTGTGAGAGTGTGAGAGGGGCTGCAATCAGTTCCATCTAGTGAGATTTGGCAACACTTGCTAGAGAAAATAGATTCTAACTAGAACTTTCAAATAGTCTTCTGCCAGGGTTATAAGTAGGGTAAGGGGAATAAGTTGCTGCCTGGGATACAATTTAAAGGACTGTCAACAAGTTCCATGATCCTGATAAATAATATTTTATGGAATACTTTCAAAATCAAAATTAATGCAAACAACAATAAAAAGAACCTGGAAGAACAGAATCAAAATCTCTATAAGAGCAGGACATTCTTGTCTATTTTTGTTGAACAGAATTTTCAGAAGGCCTTATCGTGTTAGTATACAGGCTGGAAGATATAAAACTGGGGCTCTCAACCATTTAAGAAATGCATACCTACTTTCAGGAATATATACAGATCTTTCCTCAAATGGCAAGTTGATTTAAAAGGGCTTGATTGTGGGGACAATTTTACAGCTCTTTTTAATAGTGTTATACCATTGAATTGTGTCATATGTGAATTATATGCCAGTATAACTGTTAACAAATAATAGAGGTCAATCCAGACATCAGAGCTATGCTCTGTGAAGGATACCAATGTGCGCATGACCTTGCTCCTCAGGACAGGGTGTCACACCATCAGGAACATAGGAAATAAAGCAAGAGAAAAATTAATCAGAAGACATGAAATATTATTGAAAATCATCCTTGTGAAAGGTGTACAGAATGCCAAGGGAAGCATATAGAACATTTTTGAAACTGTTCAAAAGGAGAGTGATTAGTTGGAGGAGGGAAGGTTCTATGGAAACCACACAAGTGGAGCTGTTCTCTGAAGAATAATTTGCATCGTAGTTAACAAAGCTGCTCAGGAAGGCACTTCAGGAAAGACATACAGAAATCTTGAGCAAGGGACCAGGTGTGCTGAGAACTGTTAGGCAATGGGGAGGAGTAGGGGAGGAAGAACATGGTGGAAAGCAAGCCAATTGGCTAGCAAAGTGTTTCACAGGCAGAAACAAGAGGGAGGGGAGAAGATGCAGGCTGGGCACCAGCTATCAGGCACCTAGCGACCAGCTTGGGGAAAGGTGGCTTTCAATTTGTTGTTGGTGGAGAAAGAACACCATGAAATTTATGGTGTAAGGAGATGATTTTGACAAAGCGATAGGAATCCCAGAGCAGTGCAAATGAAATACTCTCAGTTGCTGTTGGTTGAAATGCACAGAGTACAAAGGCATAGAAACCTGCTTCTTAAAAGTCAGAAAACTTGATGGAACACAGCTCTCTGACACACCTGCTATCTCCACAAATTGGAATCGATGCAACAGCCATGGGGTGATACAGCCTCAGTGGAGGAGCAGGTGGGAGACGGGTGAGGCTGCTGCAGTCACCCCAACATGGGACAGCCTTGCCCTCACCAGGGTCCGAGGTCATGCCTTTTCGATTGCTACACCATAGCTGATGATCCCTGCTCCGTTTCTTTTTTCCAGTCCAGTCTTTCCTTCTCAGAGCTGAGGTGTTGCACAATCTGGGTGAACTGCCCTAGAAATCCAAGGGGCTCTTTCAAAACCCATGTCTTATTTGGACGGAGGGAGTAAGAAAACAGCGGGAGGAGTGCCAAGAAGAAGCCTCAAGCCGAAGAAAGTAAGTGTATCAGGTGTTAGACACAAGTTTTGGGGGGAGGTCTGATAAGATTAAAGCAAAAACACTCCTAAATAAGGTATAGCTTTTTTAACTCCTTATTCTCTGTGAGACAGTATGAAGACCACCACAGTAGTGTTATGCCATCTTCCAGCTCACCGTGGAAATTGACGAGGGAAAGCATGGGAAATTGGGCTGAGTTTTGTAAAACTCACTTTTCCACTTAGAAAAAGTCGACAGTACAAAAGCTTTCTACCCAAACTTGGTCCCTCTGAGTCGTTTTTTGAAAATCATTTCACAATTTGCGTGGTTAGATCAGATGTTTCTAAAATATATGTTTGTCCTTCCCCCGAGGCTCTTGGTAAAGGAATTTTATTACATTTGTAAAGAAAACACAAAAACTAGGGAAACGTCCTTTTAGGTGAAAGAGGACATGATAAAGTTGTATCAGGTAAACGCCCCAGTAATTATAGAACGCCCCCAGGAGGAGGAAACCCAAATGACCAGCAAGCACTGTCTGCTTTGGTTTTCCCCACCATAGTCAGTTACTTCCGTGATCCCAAATGATCAGGATCTCGCAGCTCCTCACATGGAAGCTGGATGGCTCCTGGAAAGTGGCTCATTGCTGAGTCAGCCATACTCTGCCCAAGACCTCTGCGAGACTGACAGCTGACTTGAAACTTGAGGTCAATACACAACAGAGTCTACTGTATCCCACTATCACAATATCATATCATATTATGTATTAAGTCATGCTCAGTTTCAGGCAGCATGTTTTGTTTCTAGCAGTTTCTGTTGAAGGGTCTGAAGACACAGAGCACACTCTGTCTGGGGAAAAGTAGCACCTCTGGCAACTCCTATCTCCTTCAGGGATCTGTGTTAAAATATAAAATCAGATGGTCTAGGAAGAGATGACAGTGTAATACACAGCTATGTAAGTGAAAGTCCTTCCTGGTAAACAACAGTAGTGTCTTAAATTTCCATGGCATTTTACCAAACTCCAAACCGACTGCCATCAAGTTGATTCAGACTCAAAGCAACCATATGAGGGTTTCTGTTGCTGTAAATTTTTATATGAGCAGACAGCTTTGTGATTCTCCCTGGGAGCAGCTGGTGGCTTTGAACTGCTGACTTTGTGGTAGCAGTCCAACAATCATTCTACAGCACTGGCAGGTTTCCACTGGCACCTTGCAACATACAGAACCTCCTCATTCCATTCAATGGTGTCCTGTGAAAACAGCAAAACAGGCATCATTTGCTTCGCTCTGTAGATGGAGATAAAGGTATTGCCACAATCAGGCTCTTGTCTTTTATGGAGGGAAAGAATGCCTTTGATCAGTCATGGAGGCAACTCAGAAGAAATCTCTATTAGAGGCTCTTGAAAATTTGTGACCTCAGGAAATGGCTTCTTCACAAGCACAGGGTTCAGAGTTTGAACGGTTCCTGCTGACCATGGGGATTCTGGGAACTGCAGTTTATAATAATTAATCAAGAAGGGAAGACAATGAAAGTTTTCAAAAGGGCACCAGGTTTGGAGGAGTCCAGGAATTTCAGTCTGGCCCATACTTGGCTTCCACCAGATGGCACTGGGTGTAAGGTGTTCTGGGGATGCAGTCCCATACATGCACTGCTTCCACAAGATGGCACTAAGTATTGGTCTCTGGGGTAATATCTGTGAAAAATAATTAGAAACTTGGATAAGAAAAAGGTAGGTTTGACTGTAGAAGCATTTCCTGTTTGAACTCTAGTTCATCTCATTGTTATATATGGGAATACTTTTGTCTTTTGCTGGTCAAACAGCCTCCATTTATGCCCTTCTGTCCTAATTCATAGTTATTCAATGAACTTCAATATCATATGTTGATTTTTGTGATCGGTTCCCTGTTCTCCCCTGATCGTCCCCCTCCTCACATGGTCTCACTGTTCCCATAACTATTTCTGAGGGTTTTATCTGTCCTGGATTCTGTGTGTCAAGAGCTCTTATCCAAACCACGTAGATGCTTTCATCTAGTGAGATCTGTAAGCTGGAACTGTGGTCATGATAGTGGAGGGGAGGAAGCATTAGGGCACTAGAGGAATGTTGTGTGTTTTATCAGTGCATCCGAACTGACTTGTTTCCTCCTTGTGATCCTTGTTAGGTGCCTCATGTCAGTTCTCAAGCATAGCAGTCCCATGTACAACAGAGAGAAACATGGTGCTGTCCTGCACCATCCTCTCAATTGTTGTTTTGAGCCCATGCAGCCACTGTGTCAATCTATCTTATCAAGGCACATCCTCTTCTCACTCCCCTCAGCTTTACCAAGCACGATATCCTTCTTTATGGATTCTTCTTTCCTGACAACGTATCCAAAGTACATGAGACAAAGTACCACCATCCTTAACTCTGAGGAGCATTCTGGCTGTACTTCTTATAAGACAGAGTTCTTTGTTCTTTCAATATTCTCCATCAGCACATTAATTCATATACATTAATTCTTCTTTGGGCTTCATGTAATAGTTCTTATTTCTCTGGGTTATATACCAAATAAAGAGAATGCTAGGTCATATGATATTTCTATTTAGCACACTATTGTTTCCCACAGTGATTACACACATTCACAGACCCACCAACACTGTGGAAGGATTCCAGTCTCTCCATACCCTCATCGTTATTTGTTGTTCTCTGTATTTTTTAACTTTGCTATTAATGCTGAGGTGAGGTGTTACCTCATATTAGCTCTGATCTGCATTTCTCTATGGGCTAGTGATCATGAATCTTCATTTGTGTGTGTATAACCTGAATGTCTTATGTGAAGTGTTTTCTCATGTTCTCTGCTCACTTTTCATTAAGCATCATTTAAAAAATAGCTTTATTGGCACTTTATCCACATATCATATAATTTGATAGTTCAATCATATCAAGAATAGTTATAAAACCATTACCCCAGTCAATTTTAGAACATTTTTTCCCTTGTATTCTGTTGTTAGTGTAATTTTCAAAATTGTGGCAAAAATATACAAAACAAACATTTCCAAATTCAACAGCTTCTATATGTATAATTCAGAGCTATTGATTGCACCCTTCATGTTGTGCAACCATTATTGAGATCCTTTTCCAAATTATTCCACCACAGTGAACATAACCTCAATGCCCACTAAACAAAACTTTTTTCTCCTTCACCGACCAAAGCCATTGGTCAACGTTGATTTCTTTTCTTTTTAGTGGTTTTCTTGATATTCACATAGCAGACAATTCCATAGAGAGGAAACTTTTTTTTGGCCTAAAAGTTATTTTAAAGAGCCAAAGAAGGTGGAAGTCAGGTCCCCCCCTCCCCGCCCCCCGCCCCCGCCACCTGGCAGGTTGGAGTAGAGTAAGTGGCAGAGCACAGCGCCTGCTCAGCACTTCTTGTTTCCCCACTGGGCCATCTTGTTGTTGATGGGCAGCTTGAAGCTATCAGACTGCTTGCACGCAGCTATTTTCTCCGAAGCCTCCAAACAACCCACGAAAGCCTTAAGATTTGGGAGCGCATCCAGGCACTCGGGCTCAAACCTGCGGTTCCGGTCTCAGACACCCGAGGTGAGGAAGTGCACGAAGGTAAGCTTTCCCCCAGCAAACCACAAGAAAACTGTTTGAGGTTTCTGGGCAACTGCTCCAAGTGCTGAGCCTTCACCTTTTCGTGGCCAGGGCTGTGTCAGATCCGGACGAGACGCGTGCGGAAATGCCTGATCTGGTTCTCCGTGATGTCCCCTCGACTCTTCTCTTCGTCTGTGTCGCCACACACGTTGTGCTTGCGGGCGAGGTGGCGCAAGATGGCATCGCTCTGCGTGATCTTGTTCTTCCCGTCCACAAGGTAGGGCAAGTTAGGAAAGTCCAGCTAGCTCGTTTCACATCCAGCCGCGGGCTTCGATCATTGTCGGGAGTGTCCCCGCACGTGAAGCGCTTCTCCCTGTCTGCTCTATTGGTGAACTCCAGGAGCCTGCGGATGGCGAGCGCCTGCCCGCGGATGTCCCAGTAGCCCAGGAGCTTGGATTGAGTGGAGGCGCTCATCTTGTTTCCGTGCCTGGTGGGGGCAGCGTGCAGAAACTTTTAAAAAGACTTGTATATATAGTATCATAATCAATTCTAGTGTTCCTTCCATCCATATTATTGTTTGCTTTCCAATTCCCCTTTTCCTTCCCACTCCCCATCCTTGATAAAGCATTGCATCTTTGGTTATTGTCGTTGTGCATTCACTCCTTCTGTGCTTCACAAACTAGGAAACCCCGGTGAAAAAAACAACAGACCTAACCAAAGCAGAAAGAAGTTTAATAATAAGATAAAAATTGAAGTAGACAATAAGAAAATAAAAACGAAGAGGAAGAATGTCTGCTCATCAAAAAATCAAATCAGGGACTTCCAGGAAGAAGATGACCGAGTAACAAATACTAGAGGGATTCCGCAGAAATCAGCACAGGCGAGCTCCTAAGAGGGAGAGGGCATACTGCTGGCTCACAGGAGGAGCATCATGAAGCTAAGTAGGCACACAGCCACTCGGTTTTGAGGAGCTGGGGGCTTTGGGCTTACCACAGTGGAGGCAGGTTAGGGTGCAAGAAGCACACCAGCCAATGTGATTACAAGGTGTCAATGGGATCAGGTATCAGGCAACAATGAACCCAAAGTCATATGAATGAGAGAGAGTGCCGAATAGGAACCCTAAGCCCATCTCTAGGCAACTGGACGCCCCCTTACAGAAGGGTCATGGGGAGGAATGAACCAGGCAGTGTACAGTGTAGCAACGATGAAACATACAACCTTCCTTTAGTTCCTTAATGCTTCTTCCTCCCCACTATCATGATCCCAATTCTGTCTTATAAATTCGGCTGGACCAGAGGCTGTGTACTGGTACAGATAGGAACTGGAAACACAGGGAATCCAGGCCAGATGAATTCCTTAAGATCAGTGGGAAGAGTGGTGATACCGGGAGGGTGGAGGGGAGGTGGAGCAGAAAGGGGCAAGGATCTCTATATAAACCCCCCGCCCCCCGGGGGAGTGGTTGGGCAACAGAAAAGTGGGTGAAAGGAGACATCGGACATTGTAAGACATGACATAATAATAATAACATAAATTATCAAGGGTTCTTGAGGGAGGGAAAATGAGGAGTTGATACAAAGGGTTTAAGTAGAAAGAAAATGTTTTGAAAATACTGATAGCAACAAATGTGCAAATGTGCTTGATACGATGTATATATGGATTGTGGGAAGAGCTGTACAAGCCCCATTTCTCTTCATGGGGGAATGATAGGTAGCCAGAGGAGGGAAAGGGAATCAATTGGAGGTCAAATATAATGGCACACTGCTTAAAGATCCAGGTTTCCAGCCAGCAATGCTACAATTGGATTGGTTCACCTGAGTCAGGTGGTTGCAATTCAACCAATGTGGTAGACCAGGGTCGTAAACCACACTTCCCTGTGGGAGGATTGAAAACTGCTAAGTTGGTAGTTCGGAGGGGCTTTTTCCCAATGGCTGTTGCCCTACTAGGTAGGACACCAGATTGCGGCCCAGAGCCGACCACATCTCTCTCCCAAGCAGTTTTTCTAGCTGGCATGGTAGAGGGGGATGAGGGATTTTCTGGTTGCCAATGTAAACCTGAAACTTCTTTCAATTTTCATAAAACTTGTTTGGATTAAAAAAAATGGTGGTCTTAAAGCTGAGTATCCATTTATAGCAAAGTGAAATAGGACCCATATTTCACACCATGTACAAAAATGAACTCATGCTGAATCAAACACCTAACTGGAAAAGGTAGAACTACAAAAATCATCAATGGAAACAGGTTCTTAGTATGTGACTTAAAAAAACCCACCAAACACAATGGAAATCATGCACACAGTAAAAGACACATAGGATGCTTTGGATCGCCAAGAATTAGAAACTTAAGTACATTAAAAATGTGGATCCTTGGTGGTTATGAGTTGGGGCTTCGATCTACAAAGTCAGCAGTTCAAAACCACCAACAGCTCTGTGGAAGAAAGACGGGGTTTTCTACCCCCAGACAGATACTGTGATGAAAATCCACAGGGGGTCCCAATAAGCTTGCATTGACTCAATGGGAGTGGGTTTGTTTTTTGGGAGGCGGGAATGGAGGTAGTATGGGAAAGTTGTGAAGCAGAACTCAAATTCAAAATTAAAAAAATACAAATCCCAGAGAGACTGATGGGACCGACCCTCAGATCAAGAACTGAACTCCCTTCTGTGTTATAATAAGCAACCATTTAAGACCGGAAGGACAGTGTTTACCCAAGGATAGCGGGTGAAGAAAGATGGTAGAAAGGAAACAGGAAACAGCGAGGGGAAGTGGGATAAGTGATGTTACAACAAGGGGATTATAATGAATGAGTTGAAGCAAAGTTTATATTGCTGACTGCAAAACTCATGATCTGCTCTGTAAATCTTCATCTAAAGCACAACAAGCATCACCATTTGGCAAACGTAGTATTAGTTATTGTTATGTGAAAAATCATCAAGTATATTGAACGAGACAAATGTATAATAAAAACATGGTATTTATATGATCTCAATCTATCTTCACAAAATAGGTGATAGCTTCAAATAGACAGGGTTAGACCTTCTGCCCATAAGTAATACACGCGATGTTAGATGAGCCCTGCATAACCCCCAAATGATTCTCCTGTACATCTGCACACATTCCACTTGCTGACCTCTGAAATTCGTTAGCAGGAAAACTTTATCGTCGACTTAAAAAGGGGTGGGAAACAAAATGGGAAAATAAAAAAACAATGACCCTGGAAAGTTTCGGCTTTACTTCTAGTTACCAGTTTTCTGTTTATCCCTTGGTCTTGCAAGAGTCATTGAACTCTTCCAGTGACATGCTTTGCTTGATAGAGTGGGGAAGTAAAACTTGCTCTGGATGTCCCAGGAGCTGCATTGATTGCTTAATGAACTAATGTGTGTGAAGCTGTCTGATTATCACGAGAGCTGATGATTAAAGGCACTCACCCTGGGAGACAGAATTTAAAAGATTAAAATCAATCAATTCAATTGGATAGGGAATTGGGTATTGACTGTCACACGTAGGGAGGTATTTGAAACACATTAAGAATTTTAAAAAGAATTTGAATTGTTTCAGATTATGTAATAACAATTAGTAGTATATTTTATAGTTGTCACTCATAAAAATATCACAGTTGATCATTTCTCCCTGCATTCCATGAACCTAAGATGAGAGACCAGGAAAATAGGATAAGAATAAACTCCCTTAAGTTCCTGACTTTATCACTCTTGTTAGTTTTTACAGGAAATTTTCAAGTTTAAATTTCTGCACTAAGATGTCTTAGAGGAAACAACGTATGTCAAATAGGGACCAACTAAGGAAAGAAACCAGAAATTAATTTGAATAGTTGTTGTTATCATGTGCTATTGAGTTGAGTCTGACTCACAGATGTCTATGGACAAAAGAACACAATACTGCCACCCACACAGTTATTATGTTTGAGTCTATTGTAACCACCATGTTAATCAATCTCGTCAGGGTCTCCTTCTTTTTGGCTGACCCTCCATTTAACCAAGCATGATGTCCTTTTCCCAAGACTAATCTTTCCTGATAACATGTTCAAAGTACATAGGATAAAGTCTTTTTCCTCATTGCGAACGAATATTCTGGCTATCCTTCTTTCCTGACAGGTTTGTTTGTACTTCTGGCATTCCATGAGACTTAATATTCTTCATCAACACTGTAATTCAGATGCATACGTTCTTCATTTTTCCTTATTCACTATTCAACTTTAACATGCATATGACACAATTGAGGCTATCGCGCTTGGGTCAGGTGATGGAGTGGTGATGGAGTGGTGATGCATTGGACTGTGATTTACATAGCTCTTCAAAACCACCAGCAGCTCCGTGAGAAAAAAAAATGGGGGGGGGAGGTTCTACTACCATCAACAGCTACAATCTCTGAAACCACAGTGGGTTCCTGATGGGTTAGTATAGACTTAGTGGCAGCGGGTTGTGAGTGGAGGTTTTTTTTTGGGGGGGGGATGGGATAGTGGTGAGGGGGTAGGGGTGGGGGTCAGATGCACTTTAGTTCTCAATGTGCCCTACTTGCTCTTCAACATTTCAAAGAGGTCTGTTGCAGCAGATATGGCAACAGCGTTATGTTCAACAACAGGGCAATATACTAATTGGAAATTGACTAGTAGGAATAAAGAGAACCCTAATGAATGTGGGTTTTGCACATAAAAGGGGAAGTTGGTTGAAATCCATATCTGCTGGAAAGTGTACCCATGACTTTTTGAAGGCTAGAAGTGGTTGGAGGCAATACGCTGATAGAAATAGCTGAAAATCTGCTAATGGAGGGATTATGAAAAGCTGTCCAAACTCACTGGAAAGGTGCCAAGGAAGGCTTCTGGCCACTGGGCCCTGTGGGAGCTGAGGGCTAAAAAAAATACAGCTTACTCCAGGAGTTAGTTGTTGATCAGATAATACACGGAAAAGCCTGGGGAAAGGAACATACATGAACCAGAAACAGAAAAATCCCTTCTAGTGTCCCTTCAACATCCTCTACTAACAAAGTTTAGCATTGTGCCAACTGGCAATGGAGAAATGTTTATAAGATTCAGTTCCATTTACATAAAGCAATAAAGGGTGGATTGTGGGCTCAGAAGCAGTAAGTTGATAACTGACACAGAATATGCCATATTATAAAGAATATGAGATACTGTAACATTGTGGTTCAGTAGACATGTGATCTCAAGCAGCCCCCACACTCTGAGCCTTAGCTTCAAGTAAGGCTACAAGGTGGAATTTATATACTTGTCCCCAAAGGCCATTGAAAACATCAAGGATAGAGGACAGGGACTGTGTAATAATAACAGAGGTAATAGTGTTAATAGGTTGCTGTTAGTTACTGGTCCTTGATCATGGTGAACTACGTACAGGAGGACAAAATGCACCTCTACTTGCACCCTTCTCGGGATGATTGATGTGTTAGTCTTTCATTATATTATTGAGTCATTCCATCTCTTGCGGGGGTTTTCCTTTCTGACCCCCCTTCCCTCACTGTACTAAACATGGTGTCCTTCTCAGCAACCAGTCTCTCCTGATTATAACCCACAAATATACTGTTCTTGTCCTGTTTTGATTGAACCTGATTACCACTCCATAATAGAAGAGTTATTATGCCACTCCAAGTAGAAGAGTTAAAGAGAAGAAAAATAATTTTTCTTAGGGAACAATTCACAGAGCGTCCTTCCAACTACTCGGCTATTGGTGGGTGTAAAAACGATCCCAATATTTCACATGGTATATATACAGTTTTCTTCTAACAATAAAATAATAAAACCTATGAATGCATAAATCATAGGGAATGAATGAAAGAAGAATTATATAATCTATTACGATGCCATTTAAATTTCTTTTTCTTTTTTCATGTGTTTGAAGTGAATAGGTATATTTTACTTTTCCTTCATTTTTAGCCACTGAGACCAATATTTTGATCTGAAGGGTAAAGAATCTGGAAGCAGTTTAAGGCTGTGAGTCTTTGTTCTCACTCTTTTTTTATAATAGATTTAAAAAAAAGCATATTCTATATAGAAGTTGCATAGCCTATCTCAAAAAATGAAATCAGTAGTAATATGCCATTAAACACCCTATAGATGTGATTCTCTCTCTTTTCCCTCCCATCCTTCTTCCCTTCCTCTACAATTTCCTACCCACCCCTGTCTCTTGATAGTTTTACTTTTTGCTGTAAAAAACAAATTTATTTTGCTCATAATAATGGTATCATTAAATATTTATTTCTATAAGATTAACTTTGCCAAGCATAATGTTCTCTAGATTTGTTCATGTTTGGCAAGAAATTGAACTTGTGAAGGATTTCATTTCTCTTTGGCTCCACAGGGATATCTGGTGGTGCAGTGGCTATGAATTGGGCTGCTAACTGCCAGGGTAGCAGTTTGAAACTGCTCTATGGGAGAGAGACGGGACTTTCTATTCCCACAAAGAGTTACAGTCAAGGAGCTGGATAAACATGGAGACCAAGTAGCACACACAGGAACGACTCTTAGGAGACCAGTGCAGAGGGACCACGGAAAAGGATACTCTTCCAGACTGCTAGATTCTCAGCATAAATATAAGCAAACACAAATTTATTAAAATAAAAGAGCAGCAATGCCCAAGGATAGATTTCCCCTTTCTCAAAGGCCCACAGCACAAGTCTGCAGAATGTGTATCCCCAATGTGTATCTCTCTACTGATTACTCCCAGTCCTGATATAGCCAGGGTGGCCGATCAGCTGAGCTGTAGGAACACAGCTCTCGTGACCAGTCTGGGGCAGATATAAGCACAAATAGCCTTGGCTTTCATCCCAAGACAAAGGAGTTCTAGTCTGATATGCTTGTAGCTCTTCCTTCTCAACCTACCAAGCTATGGGGGGATAACCCCTTAGGGAAGCCTGGAGTGAGCATAAAGAGAAAACAAACAAACCGTCCACACAAGCCAGGGGAGCTCCGTGCCCTTGTGGAAAAACGAAGCTCCTAACCCTGAGGTACAATTCTGCATGGCCTCTGTCTTAAGGCACCCCAAAAGCATGGCCATTTGCAGACTTTCAAAGAAAAACAACAACACAAAACTCTTTTGGTTATAGATAACACACAGCTGTTCTTAGCAAACTTTACACACAACTGTAAAGTATTAGAATAACAATACAAGTAGAAACTGTAGCACCGGTATTGCAAAGCACAGGAAGGGAATTTGGGCATGAGACAAAGACTAGAAGCCGCAGGGCCCAAAAATCACTCCCAGATAGACCTGGCAATTCACCATCTGTCCCTTGACACAGTTCCTGGACAGCACCTCATAGCCACTCAGATAGGAAGGGGTAAAACCCCCTCCCACCAAAAAAACAGAAATATGCTGAGTGGAGCAGAGCTTTTGTAGTATGTATTTTTCTCACTAGGCGAGCATCCAGCAATTCACTCGGAGTTAGTGCACTAGTGGCATCACCTGAAAAGTTTCTCTTTGGTCACAGTGAATTTTTCTATAAAAGCAGTTTCACTTGAACCTCATTTTTTTTTTTTTTGTGATGGCTAATGAAGGGAACAACATACAGCTGTGAAATTTTGGTTCCTGCTTGGAAAGAATGCCACAGAAATTTTTGTGCTGCTAAACACAGCTGACAAGGACTGAACTTTGGGAAAAACTCAATTGTATGAGTGCTTTTCTTGTTTCAAAAAGTGAAATGTCAATTTATGACATTCTGGATGTATGTCAGCTTCCCGAACAGTTGAAAAATGTTGAGTGTGTTTCAACTGGTCAGAATGTTAATCAAACTTTTTATTTAGAGGTTCTGCAAAGATTGCATAAGAGTGTGGGACAACAAAGGCCTGATTCATGGAAGATAGGGGACTGGTTTTGGCACCAGATCATGCAGTCATCTCTGTGTGCTAGCTTTTTGGCATACAAAAAGCTTATCCTGTCCCACACACCTGACTCACTTGACCTTGCTCTGTGCAACTTATTTCTGTTTCCATGAATAGAGAGGAACATGAAAGGAGAATGATTTGATGAAGTAGAAAAGGTGAAGAAAAAATTAGGGAGGTGCTGTAAGCCATCCAAACAGATGAGTTTGAAGAGTGGAGTTGCTAACTCGACAAATGTATTAAGTGTAATGGAGAATACTTTGAAGGTGATAAGGTTGATTTGTAAAAATTTTTTTTAAAGAGAGGTTTGAAAAAAATTTGTTTTCTTGGGGAGACACTCCTTCATAAGTAACCTGCCTTTTGATTTGGCCATCCATTGTTTCATTTCTTCCTCTTAGACCACCTAGGTAGGTGCATTTATAGACCTCATGCCCCCACAACCCTCTTGGACACCTCCATCATCTGAGGAGTGAATTCTGTTTCCTTTTACCTGATCCACCAGAGGTCTATTTCTTTAAGAAAATTAACCCAAATCATCAGAATATAGGACTCTCAACTATACCAGACACCAAAATCATTCCCCCACCTTCCTTACCCTAAAAGACCACAAGGTATTACCAGACACGTATTACCACACATATTACCAGACATATTACCAGACACATATCACCACAACATATTACCAGACACTATTCATGATTGCTTTAAGACCTCTGGTTCTGATTTCCCCCCAGGACACTGTCTAGACTCCAGTTGTTTTTTGTTGGTATTGTTTTTTCTCGATGTTCTAGCATTCCTATATACACTCCCCTCCCCCCTTTAAAACAAAGACGTGCACTATTGTTATAATTTATCCTTAATCAGGACTTCTCTAACTCTTAGTATATGTGAGGGTGGCGGAAATTACTTTGTTTGCTTTCAATTTATTTTGTTTGTTTTCTAGTCCCTGAACACAAGTTAGCACTTACATCAGAGACAGACCTCTTGGGCAAAGCTTGGAGTTGAAACAAACATACATTAACAGCTCTCCTGCTTCTTACCCTGGTAGCATTTTTTCCTGTCTTTATTTTTAATACTTTTGTCTCTACCTTTCTGTTTTATTTTATCTAAACTTGTATTTCATAGCTCCCTCCCCCTCTTTTAAAAAATCTTCTTTTCTATTTGCTGATACTTCTTAATTCTTCTAATCATTGTATAACCAAATGCTGACTTTACTCTTACAATATTTTCTTTCCCCCCCTAAAATACTTTTATCAATTCATTAGCAAAGCTAGACTTTATTCTATTTATTTATTTTGGTGGGGGTTCTAATTTCTTTTCTTTTAAACTACTAATTACCACTACCTGATACTTTCCTGTTTAATTACTTTTTATTTTCTCCCTCTTCTGACATTTGCCACTCTACTTTTTTATCTCTCCCTGATCAAAATGTTCAGCATATAACCACACACACACACCCTCCAGGGGGACATACACTAGAAACCATGGGGGAGGGAGACAGTGGTCAATAGAAGGTATGAAAATAATATAATTTATCAAGGGGTCATGAGGCTGGGGTTGACGAGAGAGAGTTATGATAACATGGGTTCAATAGAAAGTAAATGTCTAGAAAATAATGATGGCAACATATGTACAAATATGCTTGATGTAATTAACGTATGTATGGATGGTTATAGAAGACAAAAGAATCCCCAATAAAATGATCTTTGAATAAGTAAAATAAAACACTCCCCAAGTCAGACACCACAATAATAAAATTGCACAATACTACAAAACAAGAAAAGGAATTGAAAACATCGAAACCTGAATAACTGAACTTGAAGATAGACTATAGACTCAAATATTACTCTATTTTTATCTTTATATGTAAATTTTATTCCATTTATTTCTTTTTGTTTGTTTCTGTTAGGTTTCTCAGTTTGTGAAACACAGAGAGTGAAAGCACAGACACGATAATGGATGCAATGGTTTATTGGGGATCGGTGGTGGGGCAGATGCGGGGATTGGGAAACAAGCAAAGAATGTGGGATTGGGGAAGGAACACTAGAACTCATTATGATGATCTATATAAAACTCCTTTAAAGGCTTTTTAACTAAGGAAGTATATGAATATTATACTAAGAAATATTATAATTTTATTATAATATTATAATTATATATTATTATAATATAATAATTATCATATTATATATAACATATTATTATATACAATATAATATAATATATTATAATAATTATAATAATATATAATATAATATAATATATTATATAATATTAATATATAATATTATAATATTATATAATAATAATATATATAATTATAATATTATAATTTTATTATAATGAATATTATAATAAGAAAACTAGTGTGCTAGTCTGGGATGACCAGAGAATCAAACTCATAGACACTCATATGTATATACGGAAGAGCTTTATAAACAAGAACAAATGTACATTAAGAAAGCATCCCAGTCCAGTCTAGTCCAAGCCCATAAGTCCATTGTTGGCCAATAAATATGTTGAGTACCAGTCTATACATTCCTCTTTAGACTCACACTATACATGCAATGACGTCGAATGCAGGAAGATCACAGACCAGTGGGTGAAAAGTTTTGTGGATCCAGTGACGGTACAGGAATCTCAGCACCTACAGGGGTTTTCATGTGGCTCCTCCAGTTCAGGGCACTAGTATAGTTCCACGCATCTGCATCTTGTCAGCTGCAATGTCTTCCAGGAAGTGAGCTCAGAGTGTGTGTGTGTTCCACTTCCAAGGAGGAAATACAGGAGTTCCCAGAATCCTCACAAGAAAGCAATGCCCACACAGTGGCCTCATTGACTGTCCTGATTGACAGGCTAGACTCCACTTCTTCACTCTGAAGCCTCAAATTGACACCAGATTATGTAACTATCATAACTACTAAAAAACAAGTAACAAAAATAGACAAGTTTTCACCATGGGTGAAGAAGGAATATTTTTTGCTCTGAGGGCATTGAGCTTATGTTAATGGTGGTGTAATACTTTGGAAAAGGATATCTATTATAGTTGCCCAACACACAGAGTATAATCAGTGGCAATGGATGATACATGTAGAAGTTGTTGAATTGGAGATTGTTTTGTAATGTATATTTTTGCCAATGTATATTTTAAAAATAATACTTGAATAGCAATGAGTACAAGGAAGAAGAAAATTTTCTAAATTGCCCATTGTGATCATTGTGCCACTTTCTTCTTTTTTTGTGTGCCACTATTCTTGACATGATTGAACTATTGAATTGTATGATATGTGGATGAAGTGTTAATAACAGTATTAAAATAAAAGAATTTTGAGGAGGGGAAGAGTTACAGACTTGAAAACTCACAGGGGAAATTCTACAAGGTCACTATTAGAATAGACTCAATGGCAGTGAATTTTGTATCAACAGCTAATTCCCCATGCAAGCAAAAGTGAAAAAGTCAAATGACATGGCACTGAACATATCTACTGCAAACAAATTCCTGAAAATATGAAAAAGCAAATATGTCAGCCTTGATTACTCTGGTGAACTTGATTCAAGCCATGCCTTTTTTTTTAATCATTTTTTGGGGAACTTATACAACTCTCATGATGATCAATTCATACATCCATTGTATGCAGACCACATTTGTACATTTGTTGCTTCATTATTATTGAAACATCCTTCTTCTATTTAGGCCCTTGGTATCAGCTCCTCATATTTCCCCTCTCTCTCCACTACTCCTCCCTCATGAACCCTTAATAATTTACAAATTATCATTATTTTGTCATATCATACCCTGTCAGATGTGTCCCTTCACCCACTTTCCTTTGTCCGTACCCTAGAGAGGAGGTTATATGTAGATCCCTGTGCTAGTCAGGGTAGACTAGAGAAACAAATTCATGAACACACATATGGAAATAAGGCAAAGGTTTATACACAAGAGGAATGGAATATTGAGAAAGCAACCCAGTCGAGTCCAAAGTCACAAGTCCCATATTAGCCCATATGTCTGACACCCCATAAAGTCCATAAAGCCCCCTTCTGACTCATGAAGTCACAAAACAGTGGGTGCCGATTTCCACGCATCCAGTGGCAGCAGAAGCATTCTTGCACTGGCAGCGGTTTTATCCATGGATCCTCATTTCCAGGGTTCAGGGTCCACCAGCAGTATCCATTGTTGATAGAAGCATCTCAGTGCTGGCAGGGGTCTCTATGTGGCTCCTCCGGCTTCAGAGGTCTTTTTCCAGCAGGGTAAGGTCATGTGACTTCTCTTCTGGCTCCTCCAGTTTCTCAGACACTGCCATCTTGTCTTATTAGTCGAACATTTCCCAACAACTGGGGAGATGGTCTCTAATCTCCGTGAAGGAAAAATCGTGAGACTTCCCAGAATTCTCAGAGAAAGTCATGCCCACAGAGGTCTCATTGGCTATATCCAGACTGATAGGCAAGACTCCACCCCTAGACTTCCAACCATGAAATTGACGCACGAACACATGACTGCCACAATCCCTGAAATTGGTTCCCCTTTTCTACTCCACCGTCCTGGTATCACCACTCTCACCACTGGTCCTGAAGGGATCATCTGTCCTGAATTCCCCCTGTTTCCAGCTCCAGTGTACATCCCTTGGTCTAGTTGGATTTGTAATGTAGAATTGGGATCATGACAGTGGGTGGAATAAAGCATTTAAGAACTAGAGAAAAGTTGCTTATTTCATTGTTGCTACACTGTATCTTGACTGGATTGTCTCCTCCCTATGGTCCCTTGTTAAGGGGATGTTGCTTCACCGGCTGATGGGCTTTCGATCCCCATTCTGTTTACCCCCTCATTTATGATGATATAATTTTAGTTTTTTTAATGCCTGATACCTGATCCCTTTGACACCTTGTGGTAACACAGAGTGGTGTGCTTCTTCCATATGGGCTTTGTTGCTTCTGAGCTAGATGGCTGCTTGTTTACTTTCAAGCCTTTAAAACCACAGACACTAAAACTTATGATAGCCAGGCACCATTAGCGTACTTCACCACATTTGCTTATGCACACATTTGTCGTCAGCGATCTTATCAGGAAGGTGGACACTCAATGTTCTAATTTTTAGGTTTTGAAGCCTGATCTCTTTGACATCTCGTGGTCCTACAGGCTGATGTGCTTCTTCCAAGTGGGCTTTGTTGTTTCTGAGCTAGCTAGCCGCTTGTTTACTTTCAAGCCTTTAAAACTCAGACACTTTATCTTTTGATAGCCGGGCACCATCAGCTTTTGCCTATGCACACATTTGTCTTCAGGAATCGTGTCAAGAAGGTGAGCATCATGGAATGCCAATTTAATAGAACAAAGTGTTCTTGCATTTAGGAAGTACTTGTGAGGAGGTCCAATGCCCATTTTCTGTCTTCATACTAACCCTATAAGTATATGCATGTAGACCTATTTCCCCATCGTCATATAAAATATATTTTCCTATGTACATGCCTGTATTTAGACCTCTATAAATGCCTTTTACCCCCAGTTCTTTCCTCTATTTCCATTTACTTCCCTCTTGTCCCACTATCATGCTCAGCCTTCATTTGGGTTTCAGTAATTCCTCTTGGTTATATTACCCTTGATTAATACCTACCAGGCCTCTCACACCCTCCTCTCCACCAATTTTGTATCTTGTTGCTCACTATACCTGGGTTGGTCAATACCACTTCCATTGCTCCACCTCCCCTTCTCTCATGTTCCCCTGGAACCATCAGTCCCATTGTTTTCTCCTCCAGACTGTTCATCCAGCCCATCTTGTTTAGATAGACCTGTAGAGATAATATGTACAAAAAACAAGGCATTCTAAGATGAAGCAACCAAAGAAAATAAAACGATGAAAACAGGAACAAAAAACCCGCAATGTCCCCTAAAATATATATAAATAAGTAAAAAAAAATTAAAATACTAATAACAAAATAAAACCTGTAAATAGTTCAAGGTCTGTTCAGGAGTGACCTACAGTTGAGTCTAATGGGTGCCATACCCCGGCCCCAAAGTATGTTTTTGGCACTCCCTTGGGAACACCATGCTTTGCTGCACACCCTTAGTGTTTTGCCTTGGTGTGGTGGGTACAATCCCGACCCTACTTCTCCACTGTTGTTCCTGGATCTTGGGTCATCCAGGGATGCTGTGTTTCACAGTGGGGCCACCCGTATGGTCCTCTTTGTGCATTGCAAGCCTTTTTAGCTCGTCTCATCTGCATGAGGAAAACAATAAAAAGGAAGATCAAAGGTGAACTGATGCATTTGAAGTTGGATACTGACAAGAAATAGCAAATGTATATAAAGTAGTTTGACAAAAGTTCAGTTAAAAGGTTCCTTGGAGACAGGATATAGTAAGACTACATCTTGCTTACTTTATAAGTGTCACCCACCCAAAAGAATTCGATATAAAAGTATATCATTTTGGGTAAATGAAAATGAAGAAAAATTCCAAGAGATGAGTTGATATAACACAAGAAACAATGGATTCAACTATACCAACAATTGGGCAATGTTTTGTTCTGCTATTTGCATAAATTTGCTATGAGTTGCGGGTGTCTCCTAGGCAATGAACAACAACAACAACAACAGCAATGATGAATGATGGTAGCTATTTCATCACCTCATAAAATTGCTGTGAGGACTCAATGAAATTGCTCATTCAGAGCAGCTGCATATGCTAAGGATTGAATAAATGTTGATTATTGTTTTTCCTAAACATTGATATGTTTCCTCAAATAAGTTATACTTTCCTTTTATTTTACTATGTATGCATTTGTTGTCATTTATTGTTTACCATCTGCCCACATTGTTCTGTGTATTGCACTAAAGACCACTTTGAGAAGTGGTGGAGGAGGGTTATGTTTCTTGTAAAAATACTATTCATTTTTAAAAAATCAAGACCAGAAAAGCCACCCATATTTATTTGAATTATTGCCATTCTTAAGTCAGACCAGTGTGGTTTTCTTTTGGCTCCTTCCACACCTCATTTTATTGCTGGAGAATTCTGAGCATTTAACCCTAAAGGGAGCTATTATGGACAAAGAAAACGTTGGAGCACAAATTTCTCAAAACATTTTTTTAATGAAAAGATTGAAGTTTCCCCTGTTTGTTTTATACTAAAAGGAATGTTAACCATTAACTGACAATTCCTTTGCAAGCAGTGGATGTGGGAGGCAATCCAGGACCCTGTGCTCTGGGAATCTCTGGCTTCATTCTTTATCACAGCAGATGCTGGGAGGACTGACGCCAAATGGAACTGGGTCAGGGCGTGATCAGAGCTCCTTGCGCCTGCACAGGCCTCTTAAATTGCATCTTCAATTATGGTCTATTTGTTCTTCAATCCCACTAGCAGAAATGTTCTCCTCCTTGGTGCTATTGACATTTTGAGCCAGAACATTTTTTTATTGTGGTAAGAAGATGTCCTATAAACTGTAGGGTTTTTAGAAGCATCTGTGTTTAGTAACTGCTAGAAGGTGACAACAAAAAATGTCTGTCAGCATTGCCAAATGTCCCCTGAGGGAAAATTGCTCCAGTTGAGAATCACGGCTAGCCTTCAAGGACCTTCCTGAATCAAGTTTGTTTTTCAGTTCAAATGATGTCCACATTCTTTACAGTGACCCTACTGATCTGAGTAGTCAGGTCAGTGACTACTCAATGATCTGAACAGTCTCTGAAACATCCCTGTCTTAACTCCTCCTCCTTTAACTCTAGGAAATAGATCTGCCCAGAGTACCCAAATATTTCATCCATTGTTTTAGTCTTACCATTGTTTTGTTCTAGAATGCCTTCTTACTTCTTTAGCTACCCAGGGTTTGAATAAATGGAATGATAAGACCTGTATTTTGACAGATAAAAAATATTGTAATGAGACTAGAGCTCCTTAAAATAATGTAATTTAATTGGTTCCTATAAAAATAAGGAGAAAAATATTTTTTTAATAAATCATTTTACTGGGGCCTCATACAACTCCTATCATGATCAATACATACATCAATTGTATGCAGACCACATTTGCACATTTGTTGCCATCATCATTCTCAAAACATCCTCCTTCTACCTAGGTCCCCAGTATCAGCTCCCCATATTTCCCCTCCTTACTCCCTTCCTGTCCCCCATGAACCCTTAACAATTTACAAATTGTCATTATTTTGTCATCGTACACTGATGTGTCCCTTAACCCACTTCCCTACTGTCCATACCCCAGAGAGGAGGTCATATGTAGATCCCTACAATAGGTTCCCCCTTTATACTCCACCTTCCCTCCACCCTTCTGGCATCACCATTTTCACCCCTGGTCCTGAAAGGATCATGTGTCCTGAGTTACTCTTTTTTCCAACTCTAGTGTACATCCCCTGGTCTAACTGGATTTGTAATGTAGAATTGGGATCATGATAGTGAGTGGGAGGAAGTATTTAAGAACTAGAGGAAAGTTTCATATTTCATTGTCGTTATATTGTACCTTCACTGCTTCATCTTCTCTCTACAACCCCTCTGTAAGAGACTGTTGTTTTACCTATTGATGGAACTTGGCTTCTCAATCTGTACTCCCTCTCACTTATAATGATATAATTTTTAGTTCTTTGATGCCTGATACCCCATCCTTTTGACACCTTGTCATTGCATAGGCTGATGTGCTTCTTCCATGTGGGCTTTGCTGCTTCTGAGCTAGATGGCCACTTGTTTACTTTCAAACCTTTAAGCTCCCAGATGCTATATCTTTTGGTTACCAGACACCATCAGCTTACTTCACCACATTTGCTTTTTTTGTTTGTTTGTTTTTTGTTTTTTTGGGCATCACTGCCCTCAGGTGGTGGGAGTAGGAGGCCCAGCCTTTGCTCCGTGGAACTGGAATTGAACCTCCATCCCAGTGGGCCGCAGTCCTGCACACAACCACTATGCCACCGGGGCTCAGCACCACATTTGCTTATGCACACATTTATCATCAGCAATCATATCAGGTAGGTGGGCACCTAATGATATGATTTCTAGTTCTTGAAGCCTGATTACTGATCCCTTTGACACCTTGTGGTCACACAAGCTGGTGTGCTTCTTCCATGTGGACTTTGTTGCTTCTTAGTTAGATGGCTGCTTGTTTACTTTCAAACCTTTAAGACCCCAGACGCTATATATTTTGATAGCCAGGCACCATCAGCTTTCTTCACCATTTTTGCTTATGCACACATTTATTTTCTGTGATTGTGTTAGGAAGGTGAGTCAATGGAATGCCAATTTAATAGAACAAAATGTTTTTTCATTGAGGAAGTACTTGCATGGAGGTCCAATGCCCATATTCTGTCTTAATACTAACCCTATAAGTGTATGGATATAGATCTATTTCCCTATCATCATATATAAAAATATTCATCTATGTACATGCCTGTGTTTAGACCTTTATAAATGCCTTTTACCTCCCCGTTCTTTCCTGTATTCCTTTTACTTTCCTCTTGTCCCATTATCATGCTCTGTCTCCACTGGGGTTTCAGTATTTTCTCTCTGCTGCTTTACTCTTACTCTATCCCTTTTGGGTCTCTCACACCCACCTTGTCACTGATTTTGAATCACTTGTTGTTACCTTGTCCCTGGGTTGGTCAACACCATCTCTTCCTCCCACCTCCCCATCTCCCATGTCTCCCCTGGTGCCATCAGTCCCATTGTTTTCTCCTCCAGACTGCTCATCCAGTCTATCTTATCTAGATAGACCTTCAGAGTTAGCAATATGTAGTAGAATAAAAAAACAGGCATTCTAAGATGAAGCCACCAAAGGAGATAAAGCAATGATAACAACAACAACAAAAAAACCCATATTCAAGTGTGTATATATATGTATATGTAAAAAAATAAAAATAATAACAAAATAAAAACCTGTAAATAGTTCAAGGTCTGTTCGTTGATCTCTAGGAGTGAACTGTGGTTGAATCTGATGGGGTGCCACACTCTGGCCCCAAAATAGATCCCTGGGGAGAAATTTTTTAAAAAGTTAGGTGAGTTCTTTCTAATTTTTTTATTTAGAAAATAAGTATGTGAGAATAACCAGGAAAAGGAAATGAGAACTGCATCTAGGATAAAGGAGCCCTAGTGGTGTATTGGATGAAATACTGGGTTAACTAAAAGGTTGACAGTTTGAATGCACTGGGCACTCAATGGGAGAATGATGATGGCAGTCTGCTTCTGTAAAGATTTGCATACTTGGAAACCTTAGGGAGCAGTTTCACTCTGCTGGTAGGTAGATTCCACTGTAAGTTAGGTTTGAGTCAACAATCGTGGTCTTGCTTTTTTAACGAAGTAATAGTTATGATATAATGCATAATTATAGATACATGTGTAATATAAAATAGATAATCTAATAATTATCTGATATGTGAATTTAATATAGGGTGGAGTTTAAAAAAGTTCAGGAAAAATGAAATTAAAGGAAAATGGAATTCTTTCCACAAACTTTTTGAACTCTACTCACTTAAGAAGTTCAGTTTTGAAGGAGTGATGAATCCCTCTACAAATGGTTTAGGGACAGCAATATGAATGGTGAATCTTTCAGTAGATGTTTTGGATACTATATGGAAAAAATAATTCAGTCCATATCCATTATATCTAATTATTTCCCATAATTTAACAGGAAAAATACAACCTAATTAAAAAGACATACATGTACATATGTCCAAAGAAAATTAATCAAAGTGGCAAAGTGACACCTTAGCTTATAAGGAAAACTCAAATGAAAGCAATATTACTATGGCACTTCATGTGCTTAATTTGGAAGCACATACACTAAAATTGGAGCGGTATAGAGATTAGCATGGGCCTTGGGCTAGGATAACACACAAAATTGTGAAATGTTACTTATCCTTGAAATCATCATTGCAGATACTTAAATTAACTTTCAATACATCGGTTATCAGTTTGTGAAAAAAAAAGACACTGCGTCATAGTGGCTTCAATGGCTATTTACCAGACAATATCAAGTGTGGACAATGATGTGGGGAAATTGGGATTCTCTTTCACGACTAGTTGGAATAGAACATTGTGCAGTTGATGTAGAAAACAAGACAGTTACTCAAAAACTGAGCATAGAATTACTATACAAACCATAATCACTACCATCGAGTTGGTTGTGATTCATGGAGCACTATAGGACCCAAAAGAATGGTCCCTGTGGGATTCTGAGACTATAACTCTTTACTGCATAGAAAGCAGTCTCCTTCAGAGCAGCTGGTTATTTTTTCATTGTGGTTTGAAGCTCAATGCATAATTATATATATACACACACATATATATATTCAAAAGACTTGGAATTAATAGCTCAAAAAGATACATGTACACTAATGTTCACTTTAGCACTTATCACGAGACCAAGTTGAATGGACAAATAAAATAAGGTAGCTATATACAATGGAATGTTTTTCAGTCATAAAGAAAATGAAGTTCTTATACATTCTTTGACATGGATAAACTTTGAAAATGTGCTAGGTGAAATAACTCAAACACAAAAGGACAAGTACTGTATGATTCTACTTATAAGAAATATCTAGGATAGACAGATGCAGAATAATAAGTTAGTTATTAGCTATTATCAGTTATTATCAGGGGTTTGAGAGAAGGGAAAGTGGGCAGCTATTGTTTCATGGGTGTAAACAGTTTTTAGAAAAATCCAAAAGAATAACTCATTACCAAAGTCTTTTGATGTTAAAGAAAGAAGGTTCTACTATTAGGTTAAGAGCTTTATAAGTGGAGAGGAACCTTGATAATTTAAGGAACGCTAACACAACAACTAGTTGAGGGGGAATGTATTTATTTGAAGAGTATGCTTCCATCCCTCAGACATCGAATGGGGGTGTTTGGCAGAGACCAGAGAACATAACCATAAATCCCCTGGATCTTTTGCTTTGAATTTGTACACATTTTGCTTCATGTTGTCAATGACAATCCCCACAATGTACTATCACTTATCTACTATTGCCCCTATTTTTTCATTTTCATTTCTCCTTTCCTACTACTTTCTATATTTTGATCTTTGAGGAAGAAAGAATTATCAGGCTATGATGGCATAAACATGTAGCACTTGGAGTCTGGGTCAACCAGTTGTCAAAACCCAGGGTCCTTCCAGTATGACTAATTCAATTCCGAGTTAGTCTTTGACAATGCTCCCCATGCAGGCAGAAATGTAATAGCTTTCTTTCCTTTACCCTTCTTACCTCATAATGAAGGCACCGGACTCTGGTCTTCCTTATTGTTTTCTGGCTACCAGAGGACAGAGATTGAAGAGAGCTCCCAGAATGAAGTTCCTGACAATAAAAACACACCGTGCTCCCCATTATTATCTAACATGATGAAGAAGTTCCCTAAGAGCTTGCTTCACTAAATTCTTTCTGTCTTCATTCTATTCTCCACTAACAATAGGAAATAAATAAACTCAATACCAACCACTAGAACTCCTCTTCTGTTCACATAACTTGGAAATATAAATGGATCACCTCTCTACTGGATCCACCTTTGACTGTACCTACTGTGAGTTCCCAGAATAGCAGCAAGGAATTTTGTTTTTCTCAACCCCCAAATTTTATTTTCTCCCTTTAGTCTTAGTCTACTAAGGAATTAGATATCATTGCATGGGAAATTTGATAAATTAGTATTGCTGGTATAATATTTTAAATTTATATTTTAGAATATGACTCCAATATGTTAGCTGATTGCATTTAATTGTACTCAATTTAATTAGAGCATTTAAAGTTAGTTTTATTTATTTATTTTAAATCATTTAATTGGGGGCTCATACAACTCTTATCACAATCAATACATACATCTCTTGTGGGCAAAGCACATTTGTACATTTGTTGCTACTACCATCCTCAGAACATTTTCTTTCTATTGAAGTCCTTGGTATTAGCTCCTCATATTTTCCCTCCCACCCTACTCCCCCTTCTTCATGAACCCTTGATAATTTATAAATTATTATCATTTTGTCATACACTGCCTGATGTCTCCTCCCACCCATTTCCCTGTTGTCCGTACCCCAGCGAGGAGGTTATATGTAGATTCTTGTAATTGGTTCTCCCTTTAAACTGCACCTTCCCTCAACCCTCTTGGCATCAGCACTCTCACCACTAGTCCTGAATTCCCAATTTTCTTTATTTTTTTCCTAATTTTGTTGAGAGCTTTTACAGCTCTTATCATAATGCATACATACATTCATTGTGTCAAGCACATTTGTTCATATATTGCCATCATCATTTTCTTTTTGCTTCTTTCTTTCTTTTTAATTGGGTGGCTCATATAACTCATCACAATCCATACATTCATCCATTGTGTAAAGCACATTTGTACATTTGTTGCCCTTGTCATTCTTAAAACATTTGCCTTCTACTTGAGCCCTTGTAATTCAGCTCCTCATGTTTTCTCTCTCTGCTCCCCTCCCTCATGAACTCTTCATAATTTATAAATTATTGTTATTTTGTCATATCTTACACTGCCCAAAGTCTCCCTTCACCCACTTTTCTGTTGTCCATTCCCCAGTGTGTTAGACAAGGGTCTCTAGGGAAACAAAACCAGGAGACTAATAATTCTCTATATTTATAAAGGTAGAAAGTTATCTAACATAAGAAATAAATAGTTAACTAACCTATAAAGCAGTACCAATGGCTCGGTGCAACTCACTTGTATGAGATAGCTCATATACTGGCAGTCCTTTGAGTCTTGAGAACCACTGAGTACTCCTCTGATGAGCAATTCAGGCTATCTGACCACAAGCAGCAAACAGCAAGGCAGGTCACCAACAGTCAGCCAGATGACAGAGTCCAACCATCACCAGCTCAAGAGATGTATATTCCAGTAGTGTGGTAAAGCAGGGCTTGAAGGAACCTCAACTCATAGCAACAGAGTTCACGGATTAGGTGTCCCATGGGTAGTGCCACTTGGAAATCAAGACACAGGACAAACAAGGAAGTCAGCTGGTCTGAAGATCCAAGAGCAAGAGAGAGAGAGGGTGGTATCGACAAGCCATTTTTATCTCCGCCCTTCAATAGATCTTACCTGTGTTCATTGGCCATGTCCTCAAAACAAACCTGCCTATCTTCTTTGGTCATGTTGGCACAACAAGCCTACCTATCACACTGAGGACAAAGGTTATATGTAGATCCTTGTAATCAGTTCCCCCTTTCTACCCTATCCTCCCTCCACCCTCCAGGTATCGCCACTCTCACTACTTGTCCTGGTGGGATCATCTGTCCTAGATCCCCCATTTTTCCAATTCCTATTTGTACCAGTGTACACCCTCTGGTCTAGCCAGATTTGTAAGGTAGAATTGGGATCATGGTAGGGGCATAGAGGGGGGCGGGGAAGAAATCATTTAGGAGCTAGAGGAAAGTTGTATGTTTCATCATTGCTATACTGTACCTTGACTGTTTCATCTCCTCCCCACGACCTTTCTGTAAGGTGATGCCCAGTTGTGTATAACTGAAGAATTTTTGTTGTAATTAGATAAAATTATTCCAAAGCATAGAGTATATTGATTCTTACTGGTTAACAAATTCGGTGTAAAATCAACTGCAATGAGAGGATTTTAAAAACTGTTTTATTGACACCATCCACATTTCATACAAGTTAAGAAGAATTGTAAAATTATTATGTGGTAAGAGACTTACGTGAGACATTTTACAAGCAAAAACAATGGAAACTCAAAGTTTATTTCTGCATAACAAATGGCTAATATGTTTTGATAATAAGTTTAATATTATTTACCATTGTAAAACTTGCTAGTAATAAAGCCAAAAAGCTTTTAAAAAGTTTACAGATAACTCAGAAATTAGCTTAAAAATGAAACCATCTAAGATATTTAAGTGAAGCCCTAATGGCATAGTGGTTATGCATTTGGCTGTTAACCACACTGATATCATAATAAAATGCACAAAGAACTAGAGTTAGAAAACTAAAAGTGAAGAATATTCTCAACATATCTTAAACTGAAAGAAGTCAAGAAAAAATTCCAACCTCCAGTTTCAATTTTGAAAGTCCATGGGTAAAATATTGAATCATGCAGGAGATATTCAAAGGAGATGGCAAGAATACAGAGTCACTGTACCAAAAAGTACCAGTCAGCATTCAACCATTTCAAGAGGTAGTGTATGAGCAGGAAGCAAGGTACTGAAGGAAGAAGTTCAAGTTCCACAGAAAGCAGTGCAAAATCAAGGCTGGAGGAATTGATGGAGTAACAGTGGAAATATTTCAACAAGTTGATGAAGCATTGGTAATACTCATTCAAGTCAGGAAATTTAGAAGGCAGCTGTTTGATCAAATAACTGGAAATAGGTCCATATATGTATTCCTTCCAAAGAAAAATGAACAAACAGAGTATGGTCAAATTACGGAACAGTGTCATTAATATCTTATGCAAGTAAATTTCTGCTGTAGGTCACACAACAATTATTGCTGCAGTACATTAACAAGCAGTTACCAGAAGAGAAGATGTAACAAAGAATATTATTGCAGTTGTCAGATAGTTCTTGGCTGAAAGCAGAGACTAGCAGAAAGAGATTTACTAGTGTTTTATTAACTATGCAAAAGTATTTGGCTGTGTAGATCCTAACAAATTTTGGATAACCTTGAGAAGAATGGAAATCCCAGATCACTTACTTGTACTCACTCCTGTGGAACCTGTGCATGGATCAATGAGCAGTTGTATGAACTGAACATGGTTAGAATCAGTAAAGCTGTGAATCAGGGTTGTATCTTCTCACCATATTTATTTACTTTGTAAGCTGAACAAATCATCAGAGACACTGGATTACAGGAAGAAGAATGTGGCATGAGGATTGGTGGAAGCCTTATTAACAGCCTGTGATATGCAGATGTCACTAAGAAGCTTGCTGAAAGGGAGGCATGGTTGAAGCTTGATGAGATCAAGGGTTGCAGTCTTCCAAAGGACATTTATAGAGGTATAAATGCAAACATGTATATATGTAAATATATTAATATATAACGATAGGGACATAGATCTATGTATATATATTATCTGTTAAATATTAAGGTAGCAGGTTTACATTGGGCCCCTACATGCTCACCTTTGTAACATGATCACTGAAGACAAAGCGGGTGGATAAGCAGATGTGGTGCAGAAAGTTGATAGTGCCTTACTATCAAGAGATATAGCATCTGGGTCTTAAAGACTTGAAGTTAAATAAACGACCAGCCAGTTCAGAAGCAACAAAGCCCACATGGAAGAAGCACACCAACCAATGTGATTATGAAGTATCGATGGGATCGGGTATCAGTCAGCAGAAGACCCAGAACAAATATCAATTTGAATGAGTTGGGGAAGTGGGGCAGAGGAGTGGAGACTCAAAGCCCATCTGTAAACAATTGGTCATTCCCTCATAAGAGTCACAAAGCAAAAAAAGAAAAAGAGAGTCACAAGGAAAGGGCAAGTCAGCCAGAATGCAGTATTGCACTGGCAAAACACACAACATTCCTCTCGTTCTTTAATGCTTCCTTCCCCCCAATATCATGACCCCAATTCTATCTTACAAATTCAGATAGACTAGAGTATGTGCTCTGGTACAGATAAGAGTTCACAACATTTGGAATCCAAGACAGATAAGTCCTTCAGGAATAATAATGAGAGTAGCAAAACCCTAAGTGTAGGGAAAAGGTGGGGAGAGAAAGTGGGAACCGATCACAATGATCCACATATGACCACATTCTCTCACCCAGGGGGATGAACAGCAGAATTATGGATGAAAGGAGACAGTGGAGAAGAGAGGGGAAAATGAGGAGCTTATACCAAATGCTCAAGTAGAAAGAAAATGTTTTGAAAAGGATGATGGCAACATATGCACAAAAGTGCTTGGCTTAATGAATGTATGGATTGTTATAAGAGCTGTAAGAGCCCCCTCCTAAAATGATTAAAAATGAAAAGAATTAGAGCTTTCAGTATGGATTGAAGTCAAGTAAAGGAGACCAAAATTCTCAGAGCTGGTCCAATAGATAACATTATGATAAAAGAAGAAAGGGTTTCAGACCTCAAGGATTTTGGTCTTACTTGGATTCACAATCAATACTCATGGAAGCATTAGTCAAGAGATCAAAAGACATATTGCATTAAGTAACTCTTCCTCACAACACCTCTTTAGAGTGTTGAAAGCCATGGTATTTTCATTCACCTTACACATGTGTAATTTAGCAACTGCACAGAGAGAACCATAGGGCTGGCCCCCCCACAAGACATGGATGTCCTTCACGAAACCATAGCACTGTGGGGGACAACACTGAAGGCACAGTGTGGGAAGTACACAATCTGATCCCATCCTGTTGAGGTGAAACACCTAGGGCATGCAACAGAGCAGTAAAGTGAAGAAATCCCCGGGAAATACTAAATATACACTTTGGAGACAGTGTGACACCCCATTAGACTCAACTGGAAAGCACTCAGCCCAACAAACAGATCTTGAACTATTTGTTTATAAGTTCTTTCATTTTTGTCAGTGGCTTTCTTTTTGTTATTTTTGCTTTTTTGGGGGTTGTTTTTGATTTTCTTTGGTGTTTTATTTGGCTTTGCCTTTTTTTTGCACCTATTAATGTATCTGAATGTCTATCTAGAAAAGAACAGTGGGATAAATAATTTGGAGATGAAAAGAAGTGGACCAATGGTTCCAGGAGGATATAGAAGAAGGGGAAGTGGGAGAAAGGAAGTGAGTGGGGTAGGAAACCAACTCAGGGACAAGGGAGCAACAAGTAAACTAAATCAATGGAAAGAAGGCTGTGGGATATCTAGTGGGGCTCAATCACAGACAATGTAGCAGGTAGGAATTACTAAACCTGAATGAAACCCACATGATGGTGGGACAAGAGGGAAGTAAATGAAATAGAGGAAAGAATCAAGAGTCTAAATACAGACATGTACATATGTAAATATATATAATGAGAGGGGAATAGAACTACCTACTCATATCTTTTTTTTAAAGTATTAAGGTTGCAGATGGACATTGGGCCTCCACTTAAGTACCCCCTTAAAACAAGAACACTTTGTTCCAACAATCCAGCATTCTGTGATGCTCACTTTCCTGACAATATTACTGAAGACAAAATGGGTCCATGAGCAAATGTGGTGAAGAAAGCTGATGGTGCCTGGCTATCAAAACATATAACACCTGGGGTCTTAAACACTTGAAGTTATTTCCACAGCCATCTAGCTGAGAAGCAACAAAGCCCACATGGAAAAAGCACACCAGCCTGTGTGATCATGAGGTATTGATAGGATCAGGTACCAGGCATCTAAGACCCAGAACAAAATCATACTCAATGTGAATGGGGTGGGACATGGAGTGGAGACCCAATGCCCATCTGTAGATCGGACAATTGGACATCCCCTTACAGAGGGGTCACAGGGAAGAGATGAATCAAAGTGTAGTATAGCACTGATGAAACATGTAACTTTCCTCTAGTTTCTTGATGTTTCCTTCCCTCCACTATCACGACTCCAATTCTACCCTTTTTTGGGGGACATCACTGCCTTCTGGTGGTCATGGGAGATACCCAGTGCTGCTCCTGAGAACAGCCATTGGATTTGAACTGCCAAGCCTGCAGGCCGCAGTCTCGCACTCAACCACTACGCCACCGGGGTTCAGCCCCCCAATTCTACCTTACAACTATGATTTGACCAGAACATGCACATTGCTACAGATAAGAGACCTCAACACAGGGAATCCAGAATAGGCAAACCTCTTGGGGTCAGCAATGAGAGTAGAGATACCAGGAGGATTAGGGGAGGGTGAAGAGAGAAAGGGTGAAATGACCACAGGATCAACATATAACCCCTTCCCAGGGGAACGAACAATAGAAAAGGGTGAGGGGTGATGAAGCATGATGTAAGATATGAAAATAATAATCTATAACTTGTCAAGGGTTTTTAAGGGAGGGAGGGTGAAGAAGGGAGGGGGAAGAATTAGGGAGCTGATATCAGGATTCAAGTGGGAAGAGAATGCTTTGAAAACAATGATGGCGGCATATGTGCAAATGTGCTTGACACATTGGATGAAAGTATGGATTGTGATAAGAGATGTTAGAGACCCCAATAAAAGTAAGGTGACCAGTCTTTGTAGAGGGATATCATGATTGGTAAAGTAGAAGGGCAGAGAAAAAGAGGATGAAATTCAATGATGGATTGACCTAGGGGCTACATTGATGGGCTAAAACAAAAGAACAATTATGAGAATGACACAATGGGGAATGGACTGGGCAGTGCTTTGTTCTGTTGTACATAGGGTCACTATGAGTCGGAACTGACTTGATGGATCCTAGAAACAACAAAGTCTACAATCAATCCTCGTGGAAGTAGTAATCAAGGAATGAAATGATGTACTGCATTGGGCAAATCTCCTGCACAGAAACTCTTTAGAATGTTGATGAACAAAGATTTCACTTTGAGCACTAAGGTGTACCTTATCCAAGTCATTCTATTTTCAATCACCTATTATGTATGTGAAAGTTGAACTATGGATTAGGAAGGTCAAAGAAGAATTGATATTTCATTTATGGTGTTGGGGAAGAATATTGAAAGCACCTTGAATTGCCAAATCTGTCTTTTTAGATATACAGTCCGGATGCTTTTTAGAAGTGAAGATAATGAGACTTCACCAAATGTACTTTGAACAAGTAATCAGGAGAGACTATGTGAGAAGACTTGGAGAAACCATCCTTGGAGAAGGCTATTGTGCCTGCTAAAATAGAGGTAGGTTCTCCAGGAGATTGATTTTTGAGCAGTTGCAACAATGGGTTATACATAAAAATTGCGCGGATGGCACAGGTTCAGTGAATGTTTAGTTCTGTTGTATGTAGGATTTCTGTAAGTCAGAACCAACTCCAAAGCACCTAACAAATGAGTCTACCATATTCATGGGCATATTTTCAGCATAGATAAATATATAATGCAGATTTATCTTCTGTTAAATTTTTAATATTTTTTTGAAATCATCCCATTGTTCTTCCCACACCTTTGCTCTCTTGTGACGCTAGTATCCAAAATAAAATTCCAAAACCCTGCCATCGAGTTGATGTAAATTCATAGCAATCCTATAGGACAGGGTAAAACTTCCCTTTTGTGTTTTCTTAGATCATAACGCTCTCTCTTTTTAAACCAAATGGCTTTATTGGAGCACAATTCAGATATCATGAAATTCAACTGTTCAATCATATCAAGAAATGTTACACATTTGCTTTTGGAATCAGTTTTGGAGTATTTTCTTCCATTTTGTACTCCTTGTTATTAGCTCCCTGTTTACCCCCAACCCCCACAGTCATACCCCAAGGGATCCTTAATCCACTTATTATCTCTATAGAGTCACCCACCCCGAATTTCATGTATTGAAAAACATAGAAAAATATATAACAAAGAGTCCAAAGGGCTATCAACAATTGCAAAATACAACAGATAAACCCTAGTTGGAAAGAAAACAGGAATTATTAAAAACTTGAGCAAACTTAAAATGTGTCAAAAGGAAGATCAAAAGACAAGGTACTGGATTTTACCCTATTTAAATCTGTCATAACCCACTTTTCCAATATTTGCAAAGCCATTCACATTCCTGGCCTACGTTCAAAGGGAATTCACTGTAGGTTTCATCCACATATATTTCACCTCATCCCACTTTTTTTTTTTTTTAACTTTTGTACTTTTAGGTCTGTCCAAAGGGGACCAGATCAGATGTTACATTTTAGCCACTCAAATCAGATGTTACATTTTAAGTATTCAACCATTCAGTTGTTTGAATTTACTGTGATTGTTTCTACAATACTTTCTGACTGATAATCAGACTCTTTACATCTCTCAGTTATGATCAGAGGGAAATTCTCCTTGGTCTATTCTAGGTGTACCTCCTGCAAATGGATTTTGAGCTTCCACGGTCATTCATAGCCTTTTGCACTCCAGGTTTTCACAACTTAGTCTCTGACATCATTCCCTCCTTCAGTTTGGATGATATTCCTTATAATCCTTGGATCACACAGGGTGGTGGGGTTCTTTCATGGAGGCTTAATTAACATGTAACTTTGATGGCTGCTTGTTTGAAATAAGCCTTAAAGACCCCAGATTCTTGTATTTCTGTGTCTGGGCACCATCTAGATTTTTCTTTCTGTAGCATGTACTACATGTTCTCTTCAGGAAGGCAAGTTTCAAGCAGGGCTATGTCATAAGAACTAATTATTCTTTGATTGGGGCTAGTTAAGTGTGAGTCCCAAATCCATCCATATTCACTTTAGACATATTTTTGTTATTTTCTGTTAGAGAACATTACCCATTATCTCTCTGGAGCATGTGGTCATTCTGTTCACAGTGTCACTGATTTAGCACATGGTAATGCATTTAAATGGTGTAGTCATTATGCATTGGCTGTAATTTGCATGATCAGCAGTTTGAAACCACAAGCAGCTTTGTGGGAGAAAGGCTGGGCCTTCTACTTCCATACATAGTTACAGTCTCAGAAACCCACAGGGCATCATGATGAGTCAGCATTAATTTGATGGCAGTGACTTTGGTTTTGGTTTCAGTTAAATGCATTTAAAACACAATTGAGAAAAGAAGATTAAGTTTTGGCTTGCTACAAATTGAAATATATGGATTATACACTTGTACAGATTAAATCTTTAAGTGACTGGACACTATTTACACAAATAATGGGACTTGGTAATCAGGCAAAATTTAGAATAATATTCAAGGACATTGGCAGACCAAAGCCTATCAGATTAATACATATTTTAATAAAGTGATTAGGCTATTGAAGGAGTGAGTATATGGTAGTTTGTCTATTAGCAGGTCTATACTCTTTGTATAGCTGTCTTCTGCTTCTCCACACACCATCTTATTTTGGCCTTAAGTTCTCTGGCTACAGGTGCATTTGAGGTAGACCCCAGTGCACCTAGTGGGGTTTCCATTTCAAATCTTTCTTGGTATGGCTTTTGGAACATGCTGTGTTTCTCAAAATCACAGGGTTAAATGTCCCAGCATTCTATGGCACATGCCCTGGGTTCAATTTGCCCTATTGAAGCACAGAACCAGGCATATTCTTCCCTTGGAGTACATTTACGTATTGTTAATCAATTTTTTTCCCTGCTGGGAGGTTGATCCTCCTCATTTTTCTACAGAGAAGTGCTTGTCTTCAATGAGATGCTATGCTTCACTTCTTCTCTCTTGACTTAATTTTCCCACCAATATTGCTTATCACTCTGGTAGGGATGTGTTGGTTTGGGGTGTGCTCAACACATTTTTGTATGGCAGCAACAAAATGGTCATCTTCCTTTCCCCCCATTTTGAACATCTGATCCTGTTGAAGTGAGATCTCTTTTGTCAAAGTGGTATTTAAGATATAAATATAGGGAAGGTGGTACAGGCTTCCTAGGCACAAATCAGGCTCTCTATTGTGTTGCTCAGAAGACTGGGTTAGCAGATTGTATGACCTGGAAGCATGAGTTTTCCTTCATCTTGGTGTTTATCCTTATAATAATGGACTTATACAATATTTGTCCTTTTGTGATTCACTAACTTCTCTCAGTATAATGATTACCAGATTTCTCCAAATGATGAGGTGTTTCATTATTTCATCGCTGTTATTTTTTAGGGATGCATAGTATTCTATTAAATATTTATACCATAACTACAAAAAATTAAATCCATTCTTTGACTGCTGGGAATTTGGGTTATTTCTAGTTTGTTACTATTGTGAACTGGGCTGCAATGAACATGGGAGACATGATCTGTTCATGATTTGTCTCTTATTTCTTTAGTGTATGTGTTCAATAATGGTATTGCTGGGTTGTATGATATCATTATTACCAACTGGTTTAAGTACCATCATATAACTTTCCACAATAGTTGTACGTATTTATAAATCCACCAACAGTGTTTAAGAATTCCAGCCTCTTCAAAACTTCTCCAGTGTTTATTATTCTATTTATTTTTTAAATTGAGTTACGGCTGTGGGTTCCAGATGGTATCTCATTGTTATTTTGATTTGCATTTCCCAAATGGCGAGTGAATAAGAACATTTCCTCATGTGTTTGTTAACCATTCTAGTGTTGTCCTTTTTGAATTGTCTATTCATGTCCTTTGTCCACCTTTTAAGATATATCTATATATATCTATATCTTATTGTGATGTTGTAGAATTTTGTAGATTTTAGTAGTTAGTCCTTTGTGTGCTATGTCATCGCTAAAGACTATTTTCCTCCCTCAAGTGGGCTCTTGTTTTACTCTGCTGATGCATTATTTTGATGTACCTAAGTGTTTTACTTCTAACTGGTCCCAGTTATCGATTTTGTCTTTTTATGTGCTTCCTCTGTTATAGCTGGTGATCTGTGTATGTCCTGCCATAGAGTTCTCAAGTTTGTCCTGATTTTCTTGTTGATGACCCTGACAGCTTTGGGGTTTATGAAGAGGTATCACAAACAAAAACAAACCTTAAATTGTGCTTGGTGGAGTGGAGTTTTTGTAGTACCACTTTTCCCAGAAGGTGCTCATTGAGCACTTGTCTGAGTTAGTGCAATCAGTGGCATCACCTGGGAAGATTCTCTCTCTGTTCACAGTGAATTTTTCCATAAAAGCAGTTTCTCTTGAACCTCTCTTTTTATTTGTTTATGTGATGGCCAATTTAAGAGAACAGCAAGCATGCAGCTGTGGAATTTTGTTTCCTGCCTGGGAAAATTGCCAAAGAAACCATTGTGATATTAAACATAAGTTACAAGGACAGCGCTATGGGAAAATCTCAAGTGTACTCAAATAAAAAAAGGTGAAATGTCAATTGATGACAAACTCATTGGTTTGTCCCTCAACTTCCACGGAAGAAAATGTCAATGTATAGTGCATTTGGAGTTTGTTTTACCAATCAGACTGCTAATCAGGCTTTCTATTTAGAGGTTCTAAAAAGACTTTTTAACAGTGTGTGGCAAAAAGAACTAATTTGTGTTAGAAAGGGGACTCGTTTTGCCACCACCACGATCATCTGCTCATAAAGTCATCTCAATGTACCAGTTTTGGGCAAAAAATAGCATGCCTCTCTTGCCCCATGTAATTATTCACTTGACTTTGCTCTGTGCAAATTCTTTTTATTTCCACCAATGGAAAGGACATGAAAGGAAAGCAATTTGATTATGTAGAAGAGATGAAGAAAAAACAAGGGAGGTTCCATCAACCATCCAAACAGATGAGTTTGAAAAGTGTTTCTAAGAGTGGAATCACAGATTAGACAAATGTATTAAGTGCAATGGACAGTATTTTGAAGATGATAAAGTTGTTCTGTAAAAACAATTTAAATACATAGCTTTGAAAAATAAATTCTATTATTTTGGAGGGGTTCCCCCTCATACATTTAGGTGTCTGAGCCATTATGAGTTATTGTGTATGAGGTGAAGGGTGGATCATGTTTCATTCTTCTGCAGATGAATATTAAGTTTTTTTAGCAACATTTGTGGAAGTGATCACCTCCTTCCCGTTTTGTTTTTTGCCCTTTATTGAAAATCAGTTGTTTACAAGCTGATACTTTTAATCCTGTGTTTACTGACTTGTTTCATTGGTCTATGTATCTATCATTATACCAATTCTAGACTGTTTTGACAATTGTGGCTGTGTAATAGATTTTGATATTAGGTAATGCAAGACCACCAACTTTGCTCTTCTTTTTGAGAAGTTCTTTGCTTATCTCATGCCTCTTTCTCTCCATATGAAGTTGGCATTTAAATTTTCCATTTCTTTAAAGAATGATCTTGGAATTTGGATTGGGATTGCCATGCATTTTAGATTGCTTTAGATATTATTAAAACTTTCACAATATGAGGCTTCCTATTGCTAAACACGAGACATTCTTCCACGTGTGTAGATCTCGTTTGGCTTCTTATCTGTTTCTGTGGTTAGTTTATTTCTAAATAATGGTATTTTAACTTTTTCATGGCTATTGTGAATGGTATTGTTTTCTTCTTGTCTTCTTCAGAGCTTTCTTCATGTCTTGTTGTCTTCTTCAGAGGTCTCTTCACGGAATATAGAAATCCAAGTGATTTCTGCTCCCTAATCTTGTATCCTTCTTCCAAATCCCTCAATTGTTTCCAAATATTTTTTTGAAACCTTGGAATTCTCTCTCTATAAAATCATATTGTCTATAAATAGTGTGAATTTCACTTCTGTGTCAGTCTGAGTAGACTAGAGAAACAAATCCATAGACACATATATGTGTATAAGAGAGTTTTATATGAGAGCAACTGTACATAAAGAAGACATCCCAACCCAGTCCAGTCCAAGGTTACAAGTACGATTTTAACCCATATGTCTGACACCAGTCTATAAAGTCTTCTTCAGAGTCATGAAGCACATGCAATGACACCAGGATAACCACAGGTCAGTGGGTGCAGAGTCTCGTGTACCCAGTGGTGGTAGATGCACCTCAATCCTGGTAGGGGTCTCCCAAGGCTCCTCCAGTTTTCAGGGGTCAGGGTCTATCACCATGCTGCCATGTGTCTTGTCAGCTGCAATGTCTCTCAGGGACTGAATCTTGTGTCTTGTCAGTAGAATGTCTCCATGGGAAAGAGGAGTGAGTCTCTCACCTCCAAGCGGGAAATACAGCTGGATTTCTCAGAATTCTCAGGAAAAAGCCATGCCCACACAGAGATCTCATTGGCATCTCCAGATTGACAGGCTAGACTGCACCCCTACAGGCTTAATCCTCAAATTGATACCAGATTAGGTGACTGCCTCAGCTTCCTCTTTGTCTAGTTGCATTCCTTAAATTTCTTGTTTTTACCTTAGAGTCTGGCTAAGATTCTAGCACCAAGTTGAATAAGAGTGATGATAAGGAGAATCCTTTTCTAGTTCATGTTTTCAGTTTCCCTCCATTAAGTGTGAAGTTGGTTGTTGATTTTTCATAATATGGCCTTTATTGCATTCAGGATTTTCTCTTGTATTCTTAATGAGTAATTTTATTCATAATGAATGTTGGCTATTGTTGTGTTTTTTTTCTAGATGAATTGATATGATCTTGTGGTTCTTATTCTTAATCTTGTTTATGTGAAGGATTACATTTGTTTTTCAAATGTTGAACCATCCTTACATTCCTGATATGAATCCCAGTTGGTCATGATGATTCTTTTTGATATGTTGTTAAATGCTAGTGGCCAGAATTCTGTTGAGTATTTTTGCATCTATGTTCATGAAGGGTGTGGGGTCTGTAGTTTTCTATCTTTGTGAGGTCTTTGTCTGCTTTTGGAAAAATGGTTAGGTTGGCTTCATAGAATGAGTTTGGGAATTTTCTCTCCCTTTCTATCTTCTGGAATTGTTTGTGTATAATTGGTGATGACTCTTTTCTGAATATTTGATAGAATTCTCTTGTGAAGCCTTCTGGTCCTGAGCTTTTTGTAGTTGGTACTTGCTTATGGCCTTGCATGGCAGTCATGTTCTTATGTTAATTTTATGATTGAAATGTAGGGGTGGAGTCTAGCCTGTTAATCTGGAGCTAGCCATTGAGTAGCCAATGAGACCTCTATGTGGGCATGGCTTTCTCCTGAGACTTCTGGGAAATCTCACGATATTTCCCTCATGAAGATGAGAAGCTATCTTCCCCAGTTGTTGGGAGTTAGTCTCAGAGGCGATGAGTCATGGAAAAGACAAGATGGCAGCGTCCGAGAAGCTGGAGGAGACACTGGAGAGACCACACGGTTTTACCCTAATGGAGTCAGACCTCTGAAGCTGGAGTGGCATGCTGTTGATGGACTCTGAGCTCTGGAAGTGAGGAGCCATGTGGAGACCCCTGCCAGCACCAGAATTCTGCACCCACTGACCTGTGACTTTGTAAGTTGGAAGGAGACTTTGTAGACTGATTTCGGGCATATGGGTTGATACCGGACTTATGACTTTGTACTGGACTGGATTGGGATGCCTTCTTAGTGTCACATTCCTTTTGTATATAAACCTTTTCCTTTTATCCATATGCATGTCTATGAAAAGTGTTCCTCTAGTCTACCTAGACTGACACACCTTGTCAATTTCTTCTTTTGTTAAGCATCCGTTCAAATTTTTTGTGTCCTGTGTTAATTTGTGTCTAGATATTTATGCATGTCTTCTAGATTATTTTACTGTTATCATTCTTTTTGTTTCATTTGTATTTATTGTAATATCACTCATTTCATCTCTAATATTTCTAGATATTTGCATCCTCTCTTTCTTTTCTTTTATGTTTGTAGCAAGTTTGTTAATTTTTTGAACCACTGAAAAAGCTAACTTCTTGTATTATTGATTTTCCCATTGTTTTTATGTTTTCCAGTTCATTTATTTATGATATATATTTTTTCTTCTGATATAATTTTTATGATTTTTCTGTTGTTGTTTCTATTTTTCTGTTGTTGTTTGATGTTGTTGTCCTTGTTCTAATTGTTGAAGATGTGCTAAATTTTGAAAATAATTTTCTCTTTCTCTTTTTAGTATGTGCATTGATTATTCTAAATTGATCTCTGATAATTGCTTTTGCCGTGTCTCTTAAGTTTGGGTGTGTTGTGTTATCATTCTTGTTTGCTTTAAGGAACATCTTAATTTCATTTATTTGTGCTAATTCAGCCTTTTAAAAGTAGTGTGTTCAGAATTTGGAGTATGCATACAAACCCCACCAAGGTGCACCAAACATTGCAGACAACACAACCATGTGGAGCAAAGCATGAAAAGATTGGGTTGCAGGGTCGGCCCCAATCAGAGTCAAGCTGATCCCCTCCCTAGAGGTATGTGCTGCAGGGAACAGTTAGGCTGGCGTGCCACAAACACACACAGAAGCAAATCAAGAAGGAAAAGGGGAAAGGGATGATCTATACACTTTATAGGCACACCAAGCCCAGAGGACAACATTCCTGCATGGAGCTGTGGAGGTAGAGAGAGGATTTTAGGGTCGACATCATCTCCAGACATGTTTTCCCTTCACTGAAGCCTACGCCAGAAAGGAAAATGCAGGGAGTACACCCAGGGAATTATTATGGTCTCAACCCCTTGCAGTCTGTGAACTAAGAAGGGAACATAACAGATCAGCAACGGTTGCAAAGCCAAGCCACAAACCCCCCGAGGAACCCTCAAAATAGATTTCAGGCTAAGAGGAGCAGTTCCCAGAATTCCCCTAGGACAAGTGAGGAGGTCAACATAAAGACCAGCAGACAGCTCTGGAGTCTTGCATGCTCTTTTTCCTCCCTTTCAATCTCTTGTTTTCTTTTTGTTTGGTCTCTGTTACTGTTGGTTTGCCTACTTATTTAAGATAGGCATATAGGAGCAGAAAGCCTCATTTCCCCCCCACAATCAGTGGGTGGTTCAGAATTGCTGACCTTGTAGTTAGAAGATCAACTCGTAACACACTAGTCTATCACCAGGTTTCCTGTGTTGTGCTCACAGAATCCACAAAGAAGAAAGGTCTCAATTTATGCTCACCCTATAAAGAGGTCACTGAAGATATGAGTGATAGAGCAAAGAAACTAGGTGGTGCCCAGCTAAGAGAAGGGATAATGTTAGGGATCATCTTCAAACAAGCTGCCATCCAAGTGCGATGTCAGCTAATTCCTCAAGAAAGAAGCATACTAACCTGTGTGATTCAAGTGTAAAAAATAAATTCCAAATCCAAATGAGGAAGTGGTTTCAACGCTTGAATTGTGAAATCTTGCTTAGTAGAAGACTATGAATGACAGTGGAAGCTCAAAATCCATTCGCAGGTCTGCATATGCATTAATTGACCAGTGAATCCCCTATGACCATAGTAGAGGGATGGGAATAGCCTTGTCACCAGACAGAGAGCAGTGTAAAGTCAAGTATAGAGTTAGGTTTAATTATAACATTTTATCATTTGATTTCCTTTTTGTCCTGTTTTTAAAACTATTTCAGGTTTTTTAAAAAGTGAAGGGGAGATATATATGGATTAAGCCTTTGGTGAATCCCCATTGACCATAGAACAGGGATGTGAATAGTCTTGCTATTATGGAGATTACATTGGAAAGTGGGTTATTGAGATTATGTTAGGTTAAAATTTAATAACATATTTTTTGGTCTCCCTTTTCACCCAAGTTAAATTTCTTCTAGTTTTGGATGTTTTCTGCTTTCTTATGCAAGGTTTTCTTGGTTTTCTGTTGTTATTATTGCTAACTTTTGGTGTTTTCTTTTAAAATATTTTTCCATATATGAAATCTAGGATAGACAAATGCATAGAGTCAGTAAAGTGGACTTATGGTTTTTGTGGCCATGGGAATTGGGAGGCAAGGGGCAGGTAATCACAATGAGTATCAGAATGAAGAAAATATTCTAAAATTGACAGTGGTGATGATTGCTCTTTGTCTTCTTTTTCATGCCTTTCTCTGTCATGTGGGATAAAGGTTGTTGAGAGTGAGTGTGAACAAGAAACTGAATGTTGACATAAATGGTTCCTAATATGTCCCATTTTAGAATTAAAACAAAGAAGAAAAAAGAAGAAGAGAAAATTTTGCAAGTTTTCTAGCTAACCCTGACCTACTACTAAATCACTGTAGAGGCCACCTTTTTTTTTTTCACAACTCAAAGGTTTTCCCTAAAACATTGTGGGAGGAGGAGGCAACTGCATGAATCATGCTGACACTTATTACAAAGGAAAATTTTTTTTTAAAAGGTAAAGATAATTCAAGGAGAAAAGGGGAAGAAGCAGAACTTCAACTTATACATATCCAGCATAAATCAGGACAAAGTTTATAGGCTGAACTCATTCAGGATTACCAGGGCTGGAGGAAACTCCCTTTCTGACCCCCATTCACATCATCAACATTTTCTCTTCAATTTCAACTTCAAATTATAGTTACATTTTTTTATACTCAAAATCTTTAGGAAATTATGTTTCTAAACATAATTCTAAAAAATATTTTAATTGCTGAGGTTTTATGCTTTCATGCAGCCAAATAAAATTTATTTTGGTCATTTTGGATAGCAATTGTTAAAAATATTTATATCTCTGCTGCATTTTGTAGATACTACACTGACCAGAATTTAACTTTTGTAAATCATGATCAAGGGTCACCACTGGAAATATCTCTATACACTCCTGTAATAATGGTGATTTCTATAAGTGCTTAAGACCTTACATTTAAAATAAGGAAAGTGAACTTTTTGTTTTTAAACTAAAACGTAATGGTCCTAGACTGATGTGTTGTCTTCCCCACACACCCTTTAAAGTTTGGGACTATTAGTTCTTGTTCAATCTCCCTAATTTTATTATTATTGGTCTGTCCCTTACTATCCATGAGCTTAGAAATCTGATTATTGGAGTTCTTAAAATTACCTATACAAGTAGAGTGAATAAGTTCATAATGAAGGCATCGCATATGAGTGAAGATAGAAATTCGGTGTACATCAACTTAACTATTTCCATAGGCATTTTGAGAAAAGAGAGTTAGGATTTTTGTACCTTTGCTGTTTACATTTTGGATTTTGCATTCTCCTGGATAGGGAGCTTCTTTGGAGAGTTGAATTCTGTACATGTGAGTCAATTATAAACCTCTATTCCTTCACTGCTTTAAAAAAAATGTCCTAGGACTTTTAAAATTATAGCCTCCCATCTGTACCAGATGGGAACTGGAAATACAGGGAATCCAGGATAGATGAACCCCTCAGGACCAGTAGTGAGAGTGGAGGGAAGGAGGAGTAAGAGTAGAGAGTGGGAGTCCATTACAAGGATCTACACATAGATCCTGGAGAAAGGGCAGCGGAGGGGTGAGTGAGAGGAAACGTCAGGCAGTGTAAAATGTGACAAAATAATATTAATTCATAAAATAGCAAGGGTTAGTGAAGGAAGGGGAGTGGGGAGGGAGAGGAAAAGATGAAAAGCTGATGTCAAGGGCTCAAGTAGAAAAGCCAACTTGTTGACAATGATGATGGCAGCAGGCATACAAAGGTGCTTGGCACAATATAGGTATGTATGGATTGTGATAAGTGATGTACGAGCTTCCAATAAAATGATTAAAAACAAAACATAAAGTTATAGTCGCAGAAACCCACAAGGGCAGTTCTACCTTTTCTAATAGGGTTGCTGTGAGTCTGTATGAACTCAATGGCAGTGAGTTTGGTTGGCAAAGGGATCTGATGGACTGTGTATCTTTTATTTAGTGTAGAAAGTATTAACTGGGAACATACATTCATAAGGGTGACAAATGGAGTAGGGTGGTTACTGACTTTCTCTAAACACAAGGAGAATTAAGATCATCAACATGAGATATTCAAGATCACCTCCTTCTTCAAACTTTTTAATAATTCTGACACCAACCATCTCTTTCAAGTCATTCTCTATGTCGCTACTGGGTTCCATAATTCCTTGCAATGACCATAGAGAAGTTCCAGTACATATGATACTCTCAGTTATGGGGACTATAGGGGAATAGCTAGTTAGCATGACAGCTCAGGAAAACTCAGGCTACAATTCTTTAATCAGGGCAGCTTCCTCTGAGCCATTCTTGCAGACATGCAAGACCCTTGGGCATTATTTGCTCCCTTGACCATCTACCCTGTTCAAGCAAGTGTTAGACAGTTTTTTCATTTCTGCCAGTTATGTGCCTGAGTGCTTCCCACCCTGCCTATAAGCTGTAGCCCAAATGTACCTAGCTCTTCCTTTTTCATTCAGGAATCAGGAAGCTGCCCCCACTGCCACGGTGTGTTTGTTGTAGGTCACTACTGCTTCTTGCTGCTCAGGCTGTCTTTGGATTCACACTGCTATGTCTCCTGGAAAGAACAGATTCAGCCCAAGGATGTAGTCTCCACTCCTGGTTCTTCGTTCCTGATGATTGGGAGACCCCCCTCTCCATTCTGTTGTTGTTAGGTGCCTTGAGTTGACTTTGACTCTTAGCAGTCCTATGAATGATAGGATATAACACTTCCTAGTCCTACGCCAATTTCAGAATTGTTATGCCTGAGCCCATTGTTACAAGCGCTGTGTCAGTCCATCTTCATGGGGCTTCCTCTTTTAGTTGCCACTCTACTTTACCAAGTAGGATGTCCTTCTCAAGGGACTGTTCTTTTTTTGATTCATTTGCATGAAATGGAATCTCGCCATTCTCAAGTCTAAGGCACATTCTGGCTGAACTTCTTAGAAGACAGATACGTTCATGCTTTGGGCAGTCTAGAGTAATTTCAATATACTTCAGAAGCATTGTGATTCAAATGCACCAGTTCTCCTGTCTTTCTTATTCAATCTCTAATATTCACATTGAATACACTATGGTGTAGGTCAGTCAGACCTTACTCATCAAGTGCTATCCTTGCTCCTTACTACTTTGAAGAGTTAAAAAAATTTTTTTTAAATAAGGAGCTCTTACAGATTATTCTTACAATCCATAGTTTCATCAGATCAAACATAATTGTACAATTGCTGTCATCATCATTCCAATATATGTTCTTTCTTCTTGACCTCTTTGATATCAGCTCCCTTTTGTCCCCTCCCTTCATACTCTATCATCCCCATGGATCCTTAATATATTATATATTATTCTTGCCATATCTTACACTAGCCAATGTGTTCATTCATCTACACTTCTGTTTTTGTTCCCCATGAGTGAGATTATACATTCATCATTGCTGTACTCCCCTCCCCCATTGTCCGCAGGGGATCATTGCTCCCATGATTATTTTTGAAGGGTTTATCTCTCTTGGATTTCATGCATTGAAAAATCTTGCTTGGACAAGTGCACTTATGGAGGTCTAGCAAGGTTAATGAGGCAAAACTAAGGCCGTAATAGAGGGGGTAGGAAATATTTAAAGAATGAAAGGATTGTTATGTGTTTCATCAGTGCTGTATTAACCCCAGGATATGTATCCCTTGTGTGTGGCCCTTCTGTGAGGGGCTGTCCAATTATCTTGCAGGTGGCTTTGAGGTCTCCACTTTGTCACCTTGTCCCACTTCACTTTGTGGGGTCTCCTTCACAACACTTTGATTGCTCATTTTTGAACCTTTGACATCTGTTCACATCAACACCTCATGATCACACAGACTAGTGTGCTTCTTCCATGTGGGCTCTGGTGTTTCCTGCTAGATTGCTGCTTGCTTAACGATGGTCCTTGTAAATAAATACCTAGATAGAAGAATCAATTGCTCAATCTGGAGGGAAACTGCCTCGCAGCAACGTGAAAATTGATCGCCACTCACATTGTCAACTAAGAGAAACCCAAGTGGTTTAAGAAGGTAAGCATCAAGAACATGTATTTAAATCATTTTATAGAAAATGTTGGTTGATGTTTCTATCCATGTAGTAATGGAAGATTTTCTTAATAATGAAAGACAAATATATTTCACCAAATTAAGACAATATACATCAACAGATGCTCTAAAGCAGGTTAGGGATCTCACAGCAAATATTTTAGGTTTTGGAGGTCATGTGGTCTTTGTTGGATAGTCTTCATTGTTGTTTTTACAGTAATTTAAAGCCATACAAAGGAAACCCAAGGTTGGGTTTGGCTAGCTAGTTGTAGTTTATTAATGTGGACATTCGAGAAGGTGACAGAACGATATACTCTAAGACAAGATATTTTCAACATATATAATAGTAAGAAACTGGTTAATTCCAAACATATATAAAGAGTCCTACTAATCTATAAGAAAATCACCAATGATTCAGCATGAAATATGCAAAAAGTATGAACACAACTCACCTATAAAATGAGGCAAAGAATGGTATCCATCTCACAGGGCTTTTATGAGGATTAACTAAACAAATCTACATATAGCACATTAAAAAGTCAGAAACCAAGCCCCTTATTAGAATGTAAACATGGTGAACGAAGCAGGCACTTTGTCTTGTTTATTGGTATATCCC